>OX063270.1:9849191-9864191 GCA_944039245.1 Nebria salina | reverse complement strand
CAAATCTTAAGTTTAAAATTTCATAATTTTCCTTATAGCCGTTTGGGCTGTAGAGTGCTCACATACACACACACACACACACAGACGGACGTCATTCCAAAAATAGTTGGAATCGATTCAGGGGAAGGTCAAAACGTATATTTCCGTTAAAATCTCGACATCGAAATTTTTCATGATTACAATACTTACTTCTATACTGCGTTAAGAAAGTAAAAAATAATTTTTTATACGTTTATTTCTATATTACTACATATTTTTATATGTAATTATATTCTACTACTCAACAGTAACATAATTTAAAATGCTAGATATTCGCAACCTTGCCGCTTTTTGTTGCATGAGACAGTTTTGAAAAATGACTTTCCAGATTTTTTATGTGTAGAAATGCTGTGAAGTCATCTCTTGCAAATCGTTTCAAATTTCCAACAAGTTTTAAAGCCTCATCATAAGAATGTACTGCATTCGGGTCTTGGACGACTGACTGTTGTTCGTTTTCTGATTCACTTTGGTCATCCTCACTATCTGTTTCAGTTCCAAATCAATTCTTGGAATGTCAACGATATCGTCTTCCGTGTGTATGGTACTATCGATGCTTATAAAATCTTCTAGATTTTGATCATATGTTGGTCCTTACTCTTTTACACCTCTCAACAATGCAGAAGGTATTGATAATGATAGATCATCTTTAGGATCATATGCTGTTGAAGTACAGTCACTTTTCCTGAATTCAGCTTTGAGGAAACAATTCTTTATGGTTGAGGATGTAACTCTATTCCACGATGCTTTTATAAAATATAATGCTTCTAACACATCTATTGTATTTGAGAGCTCTGATCCCGATTTGACGCCTACCATTATTGATGTTTCAAAAACCAGATCTCGATAATTAAGTTTGAAGTTCTGTATATCCCTTGATCCAAAGGCTGACATACTGAAGTTGTATTAGCGGGTAGAAAAATTATTTTGACATTTTTTAAGTTTATTTCTCGAGGATGGGATCCGGCATTATCTAAAATAATAGAATTTTTCTCTATTGAATACCCATTTTCTGTCCAATTGTGTCAACCATTCTGACATAATTCTATTCTTGTCAATCCAGGCTTTTTGTTGATTTCCATGTAGCTGGTAAGTCTCTTATAAGGACATTTTTGAATGCCCGAGGACGAGCACTTTTCCGATGACTAATAATTCTTCTTTATTTCCTGCCATTCTCATACAAAATAAAAGTGTGAGTCTTTCTTTAGATAATTTTCCACCGGTACAAATTTCCGATTTTAAAGCTAGAGTCTTATTTGGTAATGCACGGAAGAAGAGCCCGCTTTCTTCTGCATTGTATATATCTTCTGGTTGGTATCCAAGCAACATAGCTGGTAGTTTTTCCATAAACTGATTCACATCTTCTTTACTTACATCTGAAGCTTCACCTGATATGCATTTGAAACTAATATTGTGCCTTTTACGCCATTTTTGTAGCCACCCATCCGACGCTGTGAAACTAAAATTTCCCATTTGTTCTGCTATTTCTTTTGCCTTTGCCTTCACTAATTGTCCTGATATAGGAATATTATGACATCTAGCGGTCGCGAACCAGTCGAAACACATTTTGTCAATATTGGCACATTCCGTTTTCAGAAAGTTCTTCTTTTGATTCAAAATTTATACCAGATTGCCATTTAATCGAATACCTTCTTTATTTTTCGCTATTTCAGCAGCTTGCGTTTTTCCTATATTGAATCTTTAATTTAAAAATTGTGTTAATAGTATCTTCTCATGACTAAATAGATTACTCATCAAACCTTATACACAGTGCACGAACTGAGAGCTTCTTCACATTCCAACACATTAATCAATTCCATTTTTTCTTTTAAAGTTAGCATTCTTTTTTGCGGTGCTATTTTACACAATATCATATTACTTTTAATACAAGCAATGACTGCAGTTGAGCAGTATGCAGCCATGAGTGTGTAAAACGGGGAACTACTGATGTAATTCGCATATATTCGTCATCCCGTTAGTCCGTTTATTAGAACTACGCGTCCGCTTATGAGAGATTTTTAGAAGGGCGTGGGTGACAATATACTGTCCCGCGTCCGTATATGTGAGCGTCCGCTTATCAGAACGTATTTTATGCGGAAAAGTATCGGAACAAATTTGGTTCAGGAAGTTTGTCCGTTTAATAGAGATATCCGATTATTGGAGCTGTCCCGCAAGGAGAGCTTTCACTGTTATATATATATATATATATATATATATATATATATATATATATATATATATATATATATATATGTATATATATATATATATATATTTATATATATATATATATATATGTATATATATATATATATGTATATATATATATATTATAATATATATTATATATATATTATATATATATATATATATATATATTCAAAATTAAAATAAGAGATTATTACTCATGGGCGCCACGCGATTTTAGTATAGTGCTTACCTCAACAAACTAAAACGATAAAGTTTCTAGGATACCATAGTATTGGTTATATACATATATATACTATATATAAATATAATATATATAATATATATATTTATATATATATATACATATATATATATATATATATATATATATATATATATATTTGTATATATATGTATATAACCTAATACTATGGTATCCTAGAAACTTTTCCGTTTTAGTTTTGTTGAGGTAAGCACTATACTAAATCGCGTGGCGCCCATGAGTAATAATCTCTTATTTTAATTTTGAATATATATATATATATATATATATATATATATATTATATATATATATATACATATATATATATATATACATATATATATATATAAATATATATATATATATATATATTATATATATATATATATATATATATATATATACATATATATATATATATATATATATATATATATATATATATATATATATATATATACAGTGAAAGCTCTCCTTGCGGACAGCTCCAATAATCGGATATCTCTATTAAACGGACAAACTTCCTGGAACCAAATTTGTTCCGATACTTTTCCGCATAAAATACGTTTCTGATAAGCGGACGCTCACATATACGGACGCGGACAGTATATTGTCACCCACGCCCTTCTAAAAATCTCTCATAAGCGGACGCGTAGTTCTAATAAACGGACTAACGGATGACGATATATGCGAATTACATCAGTAGTTCCCCGTTTTACACACTCAGGCTGCATACTGCTCAACTGCAGTCATTGCTTGTATTAAAAGTAATATGATATTGTGTAAAATAGCACCGCAAAAAAGAATGCTAACTTTAAAAGAAAAAATGGAATTGATTAATGTGTTGGAATGTGAAAAGCTCTCATGTTCGTGCACTGTGTATAAGGTTTGATGAGTAATCTATTTAGTCATGAGAAGATACTATTTAACACAATTTTTAAATTAAAGATCAATATAGGAAAAACCGCAAGCTGCTGAATAGCGGAAAAATAAAGAAGGTATTCGATTTAAATGGCAATCTGGTATAAATTTGAATCAAAAGAAGAACTTTCTGAAAACGGAATGTGCCAATATTGACAAAATGTGTTCGACTGGTTCGCGACCGCTAGATGTCATAATATTCCTATATCAGGACATTAGTGAAGGCAAAGGCAAAAGAAATAGCAGAACAAATGGGAAATTTTAGTTTCACAGCGTCGGATGGGTGGCTACAAAAATGGCGTAAAAGGCACAATATTAGTTTCAAATGCATATCAGGTGAAGCTTCAGATGTAAGTAAAGAAGATGTGAATCAGTTTATGGAAAAACTACCAGCTATGTTGCTTGGATACCAACCAGAAGATATATACAATGCAGATGAAAGCGGGCTCTTCTTCCGTTGCATTACCAAATAAGACTCTAGCTTTAAAATCGGAAATTTGTACCGGTGGAAAATTATCTAAAGAAAGACTCACATTTTATTTTGTATGAGAATGGCAGGAAATAAAGAAGAATTATTAGTCATCGGAAAAGTGGCTCGTCCTCGGGCATTCAAAAATGTCCTTATAAGAGACTTACCAGCTACATGGAAATCAAACAAAAAAGCCTGGATGACAAGAGAAATTATGTCAGAATGGTTGACACAATTGGACAGAAAAATGGGTATTCAATAGAGAAAAATTCTATTATTTTTAGATAATGCCGGATCCCATCCTCGAGAAATAAACTTAAAAAATGTCAAAATAATTTTTCTACCCGCTAATACAACTTCAGTATGTCAGCCTTTGGATCAAGGGATTATACAGAACTTCAAACTTAATTATCGAGATCTGTTTTGAAACATCAATAATGGTAGGCGTCAAATCGGGATCAGAGCTCTCAAATACAATAGATGTGTTAGAAGCATTATATTTTATAAAAGCATCGTGGAATAGAGTTACATCCTCAACCATAAAGAATTGTTCCTCAAGCTGAATTCAGGAAAAGTGACTGTACTTCAACAGCATATGATCCTAAAGATGATCTATCATTATCAATACCTTCTGCATTGTTGAGAGGTGTAAAAGAGTAAGGACAACATATGATCAAAATCTAGAAGATTTTATAAGCATCGATAGTACCCATACACACGGAAGACGATATCGTTGACATTCCAAGAATTGGATTTGGAACTGAAACAGATAGTGAGGATGACCAAAGTGAATCAGAAAACGAACAACAGTCAGTCGTCCAAGACCCGAATGCAGTACATTCTTATGATGAGGCTTTAAAACTTGTTGGAAATTTGAAACGATTTGCAAGAGATGACTTCACAGCATTTCTACACATAAAAAATCTGGAAAGTCATTTTCAAAACTGTCTCATGCAACAAAAAGCGGGCAAGGTTGCGAATATCTAGCATTTTAAATTATGTTACTGTTGAGTAGTAGAATATAATTACATATAAAATATGTAGTAATATAGAAATAAACGTATAAAAAATTATTTTTTACTTTCTTATACGCAGTAGAAGTAAGTATTGTAATCATGAAAAATTTCGATGTCGAGATTTTTAACGAAATATACGTTTTGACCTTCCCTGAATCGATTCCAACTATTTTTGGAATGACGTCCGTCAGTGTGTGTGTGGTGTGTGTATGTGAGCACTCTACAGCCCAAACGGCTATAAGGAAAATTATGAAATTTTAAACTTAAGATTTGTATGTACCTGGCAAGAAAACCTCTTATTATTGAAAATAATATTCCGACCAGAAGTGCATGTTTACTCTTGTCATTTTTTCCATTTTCTGCAATTACTAAAAAATAGTTGCAGCTACAGATAAATTATTACAACGAAAAATATAGATATCTGTATTTGTAAATTTATTATTTGAAACTTTTTTTCCCAAACGATACAAGAAAAAATAAAATGGCTCTTGAAAACTTCTTCATATTATATTAATTTTTACATAAATCGTAACATCTGCGTCCTGTCAATTGTTTAACAAAATAGACTTAAATAATTTGAAGTTTGACGTTTTATATTTATTCTAAGAAATAATGTTTACTGTAAAGCGATCTAAAGGTTAGAAAAAATATTATAAATTAGAAAAAATAATATAACCACGATATGGTTTAAACCCATATGCGTATAAGAAAGTTCGGTGCATGACTCTGCAGATGTTTAATATGTTTTTACATTATCTATATCTCTTAAACGGACACCTCCCGTAACCGGACACAATGTCCAGGACCATGAGTGTCCGCTTATGGGAGCTTTCACTATATGTATATATGTATATATATATATATTATATATATATATATATATATATAAATATATATATATATATAACACCTTACCCCATATATATATATATATATATATATAATATATATATTATATATATATAGATATATATATATATTATATATATATATATATATATATATATATATATATATATATATAAAATATAATATATATTATATATATATATATATATATATATATATAAATATATATATATATATATATATATATATATATATCTATATATATATATATATATATTATATATATATATATATATATATATATATATATATATAATATATATATGGGGTTAAGGTTGCTCAAGTCGTACCCCTTAATAGAAAAAGCGTATAAAAGCTAGGATTTATCAAATAAATAAAAATGAAATGTGTTGATCACTACCTGCACTAATATTGTAGTTATTTATTATAAAGAAAATAAATAATCTATATTCTTTCACGTTAAATAAACCAAGTCTTTAAAAAGTTACATCGGTACGACTAAAGAAACCGGTTTCCTATGTCGTATCTCATATAACCTAAGTCGTACCTAAGGATTAAATTAAGCAACAAATAGAATGAAAATTTATTTTTTATTAATTAGTTTATTAGATACATAATCAACCATCACATACATATTTTTTTTGTTTCTTTTATCAACTCCAGCGCATAAATCGTGAGCACATAATTTTCATTTCAAGCAATTTATCATTTCCTCTCGATCTACTCCACCAATTAATACAAATCAATTACTTTTCATCTACGTAATTTTTAGTACCATTCTTTTATTAATTACTGCATTTCTTTTATTTGTCACATTTTTTACATTTTCATTACAGTTACCTTAAAAATATACATAAGCAAATATTGCATAAAATCAATACAATCTCGTTTCGACCAAACGATTATATATATTCTTCTGCATTTATATTTAATAAGTAACATAATTTTATAAATAATAACTTGCAAAATTAACTTCCACAACAGAAAATTATAAAAAAATTGAAATAAACTAATTTGATGAGAGAATTTATAATAAAACCACTTTTATAGCAGAAAATGACACTTAAAACATTTGGTTGACTCAGATGTATATTTTTTTTTGGTTGTATGCGCGGTTGCCTGCGCAGTTCGTTTGAACTCGAGTGGTACGATTTAAGCACTGGTATGACTTGAGCAACCTTACCCTATATATATATATATATATATATATATATATATATATATATATTTAATATATATATATATATATATATACATATATAACATATATAAATATATATATATATATATATATATATATATATATATATATATATATATATATATATATTGTAACGCTGTCGCTATTTTAAGAGCCTAGTTGGCACAATTTCTAGGTAGCCGTGTCATCTAGCGGTTTTACCGTTAAACGCTTGGTGTCCCTCGCCGCTCGGCATTGCGCGCACCCCGAGCGGGATTAATTAATCCGGCAAATGCGGGAATAACTTGTCGTTTCACAAAATATACGGAATATTGCTCTCTAGTCGGCTGACCAGCGGGTAAGGTGGATGTGTCACCGTTCTCGTCTCGTTCTAAATCAGTTTTTTCGCCACGTGCAATTTTGCAGTGAGTACTTTATTTCCGTAACTGAGTCTCCGACAAAAGCCAAGGCCTGAGTTAAGTATACTGGGTTATTTACTCATATATATTGATTTTTTTTTGGTCAGCCGGAACCCAACTTAACACGTGGTTCCGGAGTATTTCTTTTGGCACATGTGCCCATCAATTTTGCTAGTTTCCCATTGTAATTCAGTTTTATTTATTCAACTCCCTATTCTTGAGTTGTCTGGCTTAGTCAGAACCGTACTAGTGTTATCTACAGGTTCTTCAATTTTAAAATATATATCATTTATCGTAACTCTGTTTATTACTTCACCCTTTAGTATTCTAGTCTCTATAATTCTCTTTTTTGCGTCCCATTTCAGTATTCAAACCCCTTTATTTGCTTATTATCGTTAGTTTAAGTTTTGTTAAAATTCCGTAATAGCGTGGCTATAAACTCCTGCGCATCTCTACCCCGTACATAATACTTTCCACCTGTTTTAAGGCATTTGATACCGACGTTATTTCTTATATATATTTATATATATATATATATATATATATATATATATATATATATATATATATTCAAAATTAAAATAAGAGATTATTACTCATGGGCGCCACGCGATTTTAGTATAGTGCTTACCTCAACAAAACTAAAACGGGAAAGTTTCTAGGATACCATAGTATTGGTTATATACATATATATACATATATATATATATATATATATATATATATATATTTATATTTATAAATATATATACATAAATATAAAAATATATATGTATGTATATATATATATATATATATATATATATATATATATATATATATATATATATATATATATATATATATATATATATATATTGTAACGCTGTCGCTATTTTATGAGCCTAGTTGGCACAATTTCGAGGTAATCGTGTCATCTAGCGGTTTTACCGCAAAACGTTTGGTGTCCCTCGCCGCTCGGCATTGCGCGCACCTCGAGCGGAATTAATTAATCCGGCACTATATACGGAATATCGCTCTCTTGTCGGCTGACCTGCTAGTAAGGCGAATGTGTTACCGTTCCCGTATCGTTCTACATCAGTTTTTTCGTCACGTGCAATTTTGCAGTGAGTACTTATTACCGTAGCTGAGTCTCCGACAGAAGCAACGACTTTAGATAAGTATAGTCTGTTACTTACTCCTTTATATTGATTTTTGGTCATCCGGAACCCATCTTACCACGTGGTTCCGGGGTTATTTCTTTTGGCACACGTGCCCATCAATCTTGTCCGTTTTTCATCTGCAGTGCTGCTTTATTTATTCAACTCCACATTTTTTAGTTGTCTGGCATAGTCAGACCGGTTCTTAAATTTTTGCAATTTAACACTTAACGTAACTCTGTTTATCACTTCACCCTTTTGTTATTGTTGTCAATTTAATTGTAGTCTCTATAATTCCTTTTTTTTTGTAGCGTCACAGTTCAGTATTACAGCCCCTTAATTTTCTTGTTATCGTTAATTTAATTTATGTTAAAATTCCGTTAATACCGTGGCTATAAACTCCTGCGCATCTCTACCCCGTACATAATACTCTCCACCTGTTTTAAGGCATTTGATTCCGACATAACGTGCGTGAAGTCATAACCTCGGTACGAGAACTCTAGGAGAAGATTATATAACCAAAACCACCACCAGACAACACCAGAGTCGAGCGCAGCCACCAACATCTCTTTACCGCCTCCAGGGCGTCCGGGAATACCGGGCTGGCGCCCTAAGTAAATATCCTGGAGCTACTAGCCGGCGCTGCCTCGCAACTCACATCTGGATGGTGGATGAGTATACCTACGATCATCTAACTTTGCCATCACTTCATTTACTTTTGTCTATTTTCTTTGTAACTTTAATATCTAGCTTTAGCGAGTATTGGCGTTAAAAGCCCAGTTAAGTGCAATCCTATTCTGGTGTAATAAACTGTCATTGTTGCAAAACTTGAGTATAATTCACCTAGCTGCTGCAGCTCTTTATCCCCACTCCCGACTCCGGTCTGAGAGCTAGTCGAGCATTTCATTCTTTTGGCTTCTCGCTCGCGAAAGTCGTTACAATGTATATATATATATATATATATATATATATATATATATATATATATATATATATATATATATATATATATATATATATAAGTTATATAGAATATAGCATCTAGTATTCTATAACGGACTCTGTATAATCCAGCAATAGTTAAATATAATAAATGTCATTCCTGAGGATTACGCTTAAACCAATTTTTGTAAGCAGGTGTCAAATAGATATATCAAAGATTATAAAAGCTAATGTTAAGGAAATATCAGATGTCATTTATCTTGTAGACACATGTAAGAATAATAAAAGAGTTTTGTTGTACCAAGTGAAGCAAAATCATTTATTTTCAAAGACATTAACTTCAAACATATATATATATATATATATATATATATATATATATATATATATATAAAAAAATTATATATATCTATATATATATATATATATATATATATATATATATATATATATATATATAAAAATTATATATATCTATATATATATATAAATATATATATATATATATATATATATATATATATATATATATATATATATATATATATATATATATATATATATATATATAGTGACGAAGTTATGGCTTATATTTACACAAGCACTGTGGCTGCGGGGCTAGAATGCTTGGCTACGGTGCGAAAGGCACACGATCCTATTCTTTGCTTCGGACAATTCAATTTTTATATTTATTTGCGAATCTAGGCAGGTTTTTATTCAAGCCTAGATTCGTTCAATTAGCATTCTAGTATATATACGGGCCCCAGTTGAGCCGTAGAATCACTTGCCTCTATGCGAAGTGTCTTGACAGTGGTCTTCCTTGTCGACACCTAGTGATCCGAGCGTTAAAAACATACCGTCTACTGAGATTTTCTTGACCGTGGTCTTTCTGGTCGACACCGAGGTTCCCAACCTGCGTGGTGAGTAGGAGACGTTAGCGTACGTCATCCACACCGTTTCTTTCTTTCTCGTGCTTAGCGGCAGCCGTGGTTTTCCTGGCCGTAGCTAAGTGTGGGTTCCGACCGTTTCTTCCGCCCGTTCCGTTTACGGGTTCGCGTATTTTCGCGTTCTATTACGTCGCGTTTCTATCTCATGCTTAGCGGCAGCCGTGGTTCTCCTGGCCGTAGCTAAGTGTGAGCTCCGACTGTTTCTTTCACCGGTTCTGATTACCGGTTCGCGGTTTTAAGCGTTCTGTATCTTCGCGTTTCTTTCTCGTGCTTAGCGGCAGCCGTGGTTCTCCTGGCCGTAGCTAAGTGTGAGTTCTGACGGTTTCTGACACCCGTCTCATTTACCGGTTCGCGTTCTTTCGTTTCGATAACGTCGCGTTTCTTTTCGCGTGTCTAGTGGCAGCCGTGGTACTCCTGGCCGTAGATAGACAGGCTTTCCGACCGTTTTACCAACCGGTAATTTTACCGGTTCGCGTATTTTTTTTTATTTCATTTCTAGGGCCGTATTTTGCCATAACTTCTACCATTCATCCGCCACCGACCGTTAACCTGTATGATATTTATGTTTGGTTATTTAATAGACGAATAATAAAAACCCCGGTAACAATACTATCGTTATTTATAAAATAAACCCTGACCCTTCCGCTGCAGCTAGTCCCGGCAACCCCCCTAGTAAGTGCGTCCGCGGTAAAATAAAGCTTTAACCGCTGAAGGCGCCCGAGCACCAGGCAACCAACGTAAGCTAGTAAGGGGTTACTTTGTTACGTGGGCAATACCAGGCCCAGATAACGTTACAAATTGGCGCCCGAGCAGGGACCCGAGAAAAATAAATAACGCCGGACAAAATACCGCCTCTGCCGTCACCCTCACCCACAGTTGCGTGGGTGTACGCTCTGAAAAAGGAAGAGCTCCAGACCCGATTGTCTGAATTGGGGCAAGACACAACCGGAACGGCAGCGACCTGCGAAAAAGGATGGTAGCCCACTGACGGCTACTGACGGAGCCAGAAACATCCGAGAAAAAAAATGAACCGACAGAAGGGAACACGGTCGATCATGAAACCGCTTCATTGCCGATTCTACCTACATGAGGCCACTCACCGGTCCCCATATGCGAGCAAGTACGCAAATGGAACACTCAGTTCGACGGAAAATCCGACCCTGTTTCATTCCTAGAAAGGGTAGACGAGTTGCAAGTGAGCTACAACATCCCCTGCAAGCTGTAACTGACCGCATTGCCAGAACTCTTCCGCGGAACTCCACTCCAGTGGGTCCGAAACAATAGAGATAACTGGGTCAACTGGCAAGATTTCCTGGTAGAGTTCAGGGAGTTCTACATCGATACTGAACAGCTCCTACGATTAGAAAAAGAGATAAGTAGCCGCAAGCAGAAGTCCGGCGAAAAGGGGCGAGACTATCTCACCGATATCCGGACACTCATCCGACGATACGGTCGTCTTACCTCGGAACTAGAACTGGAACGGATCTTCATAAACTTGATCCCGGAATATCGGCAATATATACACCGACGGGACGTCAAAGACATCCGTGGCCTCATTCGCGAGATGGAAGAATTTGAGCGACTTCAGAAGGAACTCAAGCCGCAACCAGCACTTGGCCGCCTTCACGCCATGGGCCCCGCCACGCCAAAAACCAGCAATACAGCCACACAGCCAAAAACGGATCCGACTGTGCTATGCTGGAGATGTGGAGAAAACGGCCACTTCCGATCCACTTGGCGCTGTAGAAGACAAGGTATCATGACCCGAGACTGCCGGTGTCAGCAACCACCAGCGGGAAACGAGCAGTGAGTTGCCGCAACAGGGAGCAAGGCCAACTCATTTCCACTCCACCGCCCCTTAAAATACCCGCCGTTACCGCCGCCCTACCAGTCATCGAGAAGAAGGAATCATCGGATACCAGACTCTTCATCGATATGGAAATAAAAGGGCGGAAGTTTAAAGCACTAATTGATACCGGGGCCAGCTTTTCATACATCAACGAAGACACCGCAGCCGCAATGATAGACCAACATACAATCCGCATGCCCGCCTCGCATCAGCATGTACAGCTGGCGGATGGCACGACAGTCGTAACCCGCGGTACCCTGACGATGGGCTGTGTCATCGATGGTATTTGGAAACGACTTGTCTTCCAGAGTTTAGCTGGTCTTACGAATGCCGTAATTCTAGGCATGGACACACTGCGTGCTTACGGCATGAATATCGACGCTGCGGAAAATAAGATTTTCTTACACCTCCCGTCAGTAAACTCCAGGCTATGCGCACTCCAGACAACGAGGAGCCACAAAACCAGCCTAGAGGAGTTTCTGGATGAGGAACTCCCCAAATTTGAGCTGCTTAGAGGGGTTACTCCAGCCATAAAGCACCATATCAAATTTACAAACAACACACCAATAAAGCAGCGCTATCTCCCACGCAACCCCAAGATGCAACAAATAATCAACGAAGAAGTTGAGAAAATGCTACGGGACGACATCATTGCAAAATCGCCAAGCCCATGGAGCTCGCCTGCCGTTATCGTACGAAAAAAGGACGGCAAACCAAGATTTTGCATAGACTTCCGCCAGCTGAATAAAGTGTCCGCAAAAGACGCTTACCCATTGCCCTATATCAACGCCATCCTAGATAAGCTACGGCCAGCAAAGTACTTTTCAACCATCGATTTGAAAAACGGCTACTGGCAGGTAGCACTGACCGAAGAAAGCAAACAGTTGACCGCCTTCACAGTACCGGGAAGAGGCCTGTACCAGTTTAAGGTGATGCCGTTCGGACTCCATGCGGCTCCAGCGACATTTCAGTGGCTCCTGCATACGGTTATTGGAGCAGAAATGGAACCACATGCATTCGCCTACCTAGACGACATAGTCGTCATTAGCGTCACTTGGGAAGAACACATCCAGCAACTGCGACGAGCGAATCTGCGAATAAACCAGAAAAATGTCAGTTGGGCGTCCGATACCTAGGGCATGTGGTGACTTCCAAAGGCACTCAGACCGACCCCGAGAAAGTGGACGCTATAGTAAAAATGCCACCACCAAAAAGCGTACGAGAACTCCGACAGTTACTGGGAGCCGCCTCCTGGTACCGCCGCTTCATTTATCGGTTCTCCGACAAGGTAACGCCCTTAACTTCCCTACTGCGGAAAAAGCAAAAGTGGGAATGGGGGCCGCAACAGGTGGAGGCCTACCAGCAGCTCAAGGAAGCACTGACGTCAGCTCCAATACTCACGTGCCCAAACTTCGAGGAACCGTTTATGCTACAGACAGATGCCTCGGACGTAGGCATCGGTGCTGCGTTAATCCAAGGGGACCTAAAAGAACCCCGAGCGATTGCCTACATTAGCCGTACGCTCTCCGCCGCTGAGAAAAACTATTCTACTATAGAGAAGGAGTATTTGGCAATCGTATGGGCAATCAAGAAGTTACGAGGGTATCTTGAGGGCTACCGTTTTACAGTAATGACCGACCACCAAGCCCTTCGCTACCTTGACTCACTCAAAGAACCTACCGGACGGCTGGCACGCTGGGCCGTCGCACTACAGCAGTATGATTTTGACACTGTCTACCGAAAGGGCAGCCAAAATCACATGGCGGATATGCTAAGCCGCAAACCGTTACCCGAGATCAACGCCATCGACCCCAAAATTTGTACCTGGTACGAGAGGATGCTTAAGAGCATCAGAAATCAGCCACGAGAGTACCCGGACTACAGTGTTCTCGAGGGGAAGCTATACCGACGATTTTGGGACCCCGCCGATCTCTCCGATACTGAACCGCACCGGGAATGGAAACTATGCATCCCCACGGCCCAAAGAAAACAGGTCCTCAAAAAAAACCATGATTGGCCTGAAGCAGGTCATCTGGGCATCGCTAAAACATTAGCACGGCT
The DNA here is from genome assembly GCA_944039245.1 of Nebria salina. Lineage (NCBI taxonomy): Eukaryota > Metazoa > Arthropoda > Insecta > Coleoptera > Carabidae > Nebria > Nebria salina. The sequence goes on along the minus strand of OX063270.1, from coordinate 9,849,888 downwards.
GGCTCTCCGTTATTACTGGCCCGGTATGTTCCGGGAAGCGACTAGCTACATCCGCCAATGCCAGAGTTGCTAACAATCCAAATCAGACAAACGAGGCTTGGCAAGCCAGATGGGTCCTCCTAAAGTAGGTCAATTGTGGGAAACGGTGGCCACTGATATCATGGGATCTGTACCATGGTCTGCCCGAGGATATGAATATGTCATCGTGTTCCAAGACAGGCTGACCAAATGGATCGAGTGTCGACCGCTGAGGAAAACAAATGCCGCCACGATCGTCCTCGCACTGCGCGAACTAGTCCTCTGCCGATATGGTTGCCCGAGAACCATTATCTCCGACAACGGCAAGGAATATGACAATCACACAATACGCAAGACATAACAGGAATACAACATCCATCATCTCCGGACCCCGCCATATACTCCACAGGCAAACCCGGTCGAGAGAGTAAATAGAGTTATGAAGCCGATGCTCGCTCAGTTGTGTCAGGATAACAAACGTTAATGGGACACGCTAATGCCAGAATTCATGTTGGCAATTAACACGAGCCGCCACAGCTCGACTGGATACTCCGCCGCCTACTTAAATTTCGGACGAGAACCACTTCTCCCTACGGAGCTACACGGCGCACCACCCGAATATACTGCTGCCGAACCGCCAAATTCCGACGAACACCTCAGCCTACTAAAAGCACTTAAG
>OX063270.1:9649191-9844191 GCA_944039245.1 Nebria salina | reverse complement strand
CTCATATGGGTACGGCTTAAGACACGGCACAAGTTAACATTAAAAATAAAAATAATCAAATAAGGAATAAATTCAATACAATCTCGTTTCGACCGAACGATTATATATATTCTTCTGAATTTGTATTAAATAAGAAACATAATTTTATCAATAAATAACTTGCAATATTAACTTCCAAACATATGCAGAAAATTATAAAAAAATTGAAATAAACTAACATGATGAGAGGATTTATAACGAACCACTTTTATAGCAGAAAATGACACTTAAAACATTTGGTTGACTTAGATATATATTTCTTTTTGGTTGTAGGCGCGGTTGGCTGCGCAGTTTGTTCAGAACTCGAGTGGTACGTTTTAAGCACTGGTACGACTTGAGCAGCCTTAGCCTATATATATATATATGCATATATATATATATATATATATATATATATATATATATATATATATATATATATATATATATATATATATATATGTATATATATATATATATATATATATATATATATATACATATATATATATATATATATATATATATATATATATATATATATAAATATATATATATATATATATATATATATATATATATATATATATATATATATATATGGCCAGATTTAGTCTTGAAAAGGCCCTAAGCTATTTGAAATGCTAATATATATAATTTTTATTGAAACATTTTTTCTGTAACTGCAACTTTGTTTGTGCAATTGCCGCAACAGCAAAAAATGATAAGAGTAAACATGCACTTCCGGGCCAAATATTAATTTTAAAATTAAAATGTTTTCTTGCCAGGGACATAAATATCTTAAAATTAAAATTTCATAATTTTCAATTTGGCCGTTTTATATATATATATATTTATATATATATATATATATATATATATATATACATATATATATATATATATATATATATATATATATATATATTATATATATAAATATATATATATATATATAGGTATATATATATATATATATATATATATATATATATATATATATATATATATATATATATATATATATATACATATATATATATATATATATATATATATATATATATATATATATATACATATATATATATATATATATATATATATATATATATATATATATATATATATATATATATGAGTGTGTGTATGTGTGTGAGTTGCAGTATTGAATAACATTTATTTATTATATTATCACCCATTTTTATTTTGCTGAATTAAATTTGTCTCATATGTTTAAGCAGAAAGAAAGATGCATCCGTTCTATTTCGTGATGCTGCCATCATGAATATGACCGAAGCTGGTTATGTTTGGATAGTAACAGAACAAGCCTTGGATGCAGAGAACGCACCGGAAGGGCTATTAGGCCTCAAACTTGTGAATGCGACTGATGAAAAATCTCACATTCGGGACAGCATGTAAGGAAACTTATTGTTTATGTCTACATAATGGAACAATTACAATGAAAACATATGATTTATGCGACATCACACAACCTTGTTTCACACCTAGTTCAATATTACACCATTCCCTCAATCAACAATCAACTCTTACAGTCGCCTGAAAGCCGGTATACGACATTTTAATAGCATTTAACAATTATCCAATCATACCACATTCTTCCAAATTAGACCAGAAACTCTCACAAACTACACTATCATTCGCTAATTTACTCTCTTAAACGCAGTATGAGGTTTTAAAGTAATGTCCCACTAATCCGGCTCTTTGTTAGGGAGACCACCCAGTAGTCCAGCGTTTTTAAGACGGGCAACAGAGTCTGTTAACAAAGAGAAAGTGATATAATTGCTGTTTCAGACCAAGAAGCAAGCAAAAAGTGACAGATATTTCACTCTAATGGAATAGACCCAATAAAAATATTTGTTTTTTTATATTATCTATTTTAATTCAATTGATTGTTGATGTGTTAGACACTTTGTGAAACATGTTATTATACTGCAAAATATTTATTTATATAAGTAGGTGTTATATCCTGTTATGCGGCATTTTCTCTAATCCGGAACTACCCTGGTCTGATATCTACCCGAATTGTATTTTGTAACTGTACTGTAATGTACTCTTTCAAAATTTCGATATCGAGATTTTAACAAAAATATACGTTTTCGCATTCCCTTATTCCAAATATGTTTTTGGTATTTTACGTATGCAAGCCAGTATACTGGGCATGAACGTAGAACTAACTTATTCATTGTAATAAAATACCTATCCTCTGGTGGACCAAGGTGTGCAAGATATTTATCCAGAAAAGCGACGTATTTCTCGCCATTTTAAACGATATCCTAACACCAAGAATAATGCACGCTAGTTCCAAGCCAAGGCAAAAGCTAGATAAGTGGTTCGAAAGAGTCAGATAGCGTCATGGAAGAATTACATTTCTTTCATTACAAGCACCACTCCAGTTTCAAAAGATAGATGGTCAGAACTAATATGGCTGATTAAAATCTAGCATACTGTCTGCCCCAAAGCTCAATGGCATTGTTATTACCTTTCGGTCTGATGTTGTTTATAGAATAGTTTCTATTTTCGCGGATACATCAAGTTTGGTTTACTATCCAGCTGAGTTCTTCTCGCGCAAATCAATCTTTGAATGGCAATGTTCTAATTTCGTTGCTGTGGGCGATGAAACATAAAATTATTTTTTCAGCATGGATGAACTTGTAAGTGTGATTTCAAAATTTCATGACAAAGCTCTTGTACCTGCATCTATTCACTACCAGATGCTTCGCTATTTAGATCCTGTTGGGAGAACAATTTTTCTACAAATGTACAATCGCATTTGGTTTTCCGGTATTTGCCCAACGCCATGGCGTGACGCGATTATTGTACCAATCCCAAAGGTTGGAATAAATAAATCACTACCATATAACTATCGCCCAGTTTCACTTACCAATTGTGTCTGCAAGCACATGGAACGCATGTTCAATAGGGATCTTGTTTGGTTCCAAGAATTAAACATCCTGTTAGTAAACATCCAGTGCGACTTCCACCTATATCGCCTCACTGTAAGCCACCTAGAAGGACTTGAATCAACCATCCGCGATGCTATTCTCAACAAACCACATATGGTAGCTGTGTTTTTGATATTGCCCGGGCCTATGACACCACTTAGCGTTTTGGTATTTTGAGAACTTTAAACTGCTGGGACTCGAGAACTAATCTTCATATATATCTTGAAACTTTCCTTTCCTTAAGGAAGTTTCACGGACGTATGATAAATGACCTCTCCCACATATCCACTCGAGAAAAGGGTCTATTCTGAGTGTTACGTTGTTTGCTGTGGACATCAACGGTGTTGCTAAATGTAGCCGCTGACCTGTGCAAGGGTTCGTAGACGATTTTCTTATATTCTGCAGTTCTCGCATAATGGCTTCCATAGGGCGTTATCAGCAGTTAACAATCAATCGTCTTCATACCTGGGAATCAGAGCAAGGTTTCACTTTTACTGTGGCTAGAAAAGAGTGCGTTCCCTTCTGGCAACGCCCTCACCTTCATTGAAATGCTTTTTTCTCTCTCTTAACGGAACTCTTCTTCCAAAATGGAAAATCTTCCTTTTTCTGGTCTTACTTTTATAAGAAGCTTAACTGGCTTGCTCATCTAGATGTTTTGAATGAAAAATTTCGACTTTCTCTAAATCTGATGCAAGTTCTACCATCTAAATCGAGGAGAGCAGATAGAAATTCTATACTGCGTCTGTATCAAGCTTTCATTTGCTCCATGCAGGACTAAAGATGAAAAGTTACGCGTCAGCCAAGACGTCCATTTTCAAAACCATTGATACGATACACCATAGTCCTCTGCGGGTGGGGAGTAGAATTCACCCGCAGCACCTCTGCTGTTTATAAAAGGCGACCAATGGGCGAGGAAGGTACCTTGTAACAAACACACTGTTCCATCTGCTCTTTTACCGAAAGATTAGTGGGCCAGTCTTCTGCGGACTTTTCTTTCTTATTATTTTGCTCACCCGCGTGTTTGCCGTGCGTGGAGACCCGTAAGAAGAAGTTGAGCCTGGTGGTTGAGCTTACACGCAACACACCTCTTTGGCTTCGGATTCTTGCGAAACGGGCGGTCAGATACTGACCCTATCTGACCTATTGGCTTGCCGTTACGTTCTGTGTACCGGTTAGGTGAGTCCCAAGACCCTGGACGTTGGAGAGAGTGGCTTGCAGCGTTCTGAAGCTTATTGCCAGGTAAGGGGGACTATATCTCCTGTTTAGCCCCGGCGATCACACCAGTTTGTGGTGTGACGTCCCAAATTGTGGCTCCGTGGTGGGTGGGGAGACCAGGAGATGAAACGTTCTATTTGTTTATGGCAAGCAAAATCAAAACCCCGAGGGCCCTCCCCCAAAAAGATCTCGTCCGTTATCGGATGAGGGAGAAAATTTCTTAAAGGGCGAAAATAAGTTTAAGCCCAAATTTCTTGTTCTAAAGAGGACCGAAGAAGGAAAATTAATTCCGGAAATCTCCTGTTTTGGTTTGGCAAGATCCCTGAACGAGCTGGCCGGTGGAGAACCAAAATCCACCAAACGGCTTCGTGATGGAACCCTCCTAGTGGGAACGGCTAATTCGTCACAAACGATGGCTTTGTTAAAAGCGTATGTTTTATTTGGCATGCCAATAGCAGTTGAAGCTCACAAATCCCTCAACACGTGTCAAGGCGTAATATCTTGTTACGACCTCCTATTTGTTGAGATGGATGAGTGTACGCCCGAACTTGCGAGCCAAGGCGTTATAACGTGTCGACGGCTTACTACAAAGAAAAACGGTTAGGTAAAGTATACCACATCTGTTGTCGTAGCGAAAGTTACGACAACATCTGTTGTCGTAACTTTCGCGCTGGACAAGTTTCCAGAAAAGCTTAAGGTTGGCTTTCATAGTTGCTCTGTGAGACCGTACTTTCCTCGACCAATGCGTTGCTTAAATGCCAGAAGTTCGGGCACACTGCATCTCGTTGTGACGCACAGGCTGTGTGTCCACGGTGCAGTGAGCAGGAGCATTTGGGCGAGGAATGTAAGGGTCCAGTTCGCTGCGTAAATTGTACTGGCAATCATCCTTCTTTTTTTCTAATTGCCCACGCAATCAGGAAGAAAAAAATATTATTTAAATCAAAATAGTTGACAAACTTTCTCATTTCGACGCACGGAAGAAATTCAAATCACATACTAGTCCTGTTTTCAGCCGTTCTTTCGCTTCAATCGCAGCCACATCTGTCATTACAGAATCTATTGGCATTCAAACAGACACCGTTCCTTCCCCCAATATTAGTACAGACCTTACAAAATTAACTCCTGTAAAAAAAATATTCCCAATTCCAATGTTACTCCCAATTTAAAACCTATTTCGAGTCCAGCTACCAAAATTACATGTCAAAAAAATACAAAAGTCAAATTTTCCCAATTTCAGGCAAGTCCATCTACTTCGCCGAAAATTTATTCTTAGAAAAAAACAATGGAGCTACGAGAAACATCTGATGTTTCAAGTTCTTCCATCTCCAAATTTTCTTCAAGCAAGGGATCTCATTTTTCGAGATCCTCTTCTCCAAAGGAAGTTACAACAAGTAAACTTTCTAGACCAGAGCGAGATAAATCTGCCATTACTCAATAATGCCTCCCATACTACAATGGAATTATAATGGTTTCTACAGCCATTTTGAAGAATTTAAAGCTCTCAATGCCGAGCAGACTCCCTATTGCATTTTCTTACAGGAAACACATTTTCAAGACACCAGAGATGCTTCAGTACGAGGTTTCTCGGTATTTCGTACTGCTGTGCCTACTGATGGCCAAGCTCATGGTGGAGTAGCGATTATGGTTCGCGAAATTGTGCAATGTGAGGAGATTGCTTTGAATTCTGAAGTACAAGCTGTTGCTGTTCGTGTAGTTATTCCTCTTCTGGTCACTTTATGTTCTATCTATCTTCCACCAAACGACAATGTCCATATGCGTGATATTGTTGATGTAATTGATCAATTGCCTACTCCATTCATTTTTATGGGCGATTTCAACGCCCATTATCCTGAATGGGGATCAAGTACTATTAATCAACGTGGTAGTCATTTAGAACACCAATTCACCGCAAGTACGCATGTCATCTTAAATGATGGTAGCATGACACATTTTTCTGCAGCGTGGAGATCTTTCACTGCTATTGATCTAACGATCTGCTCTGCAGTGATAACTCCATTGTTTGAGTGGCATGTGCACTCGGATTTGCATCAGAGTGACCACTTTCTGATCAATCTTGAAGTTCTGCAAAGCTCAGATTCTGATGCTCGTTGGGCGAAATGGGCTTTAAAGCGAGCAGATTGGAATTTATTCTTGGAGTTAGCTGTTTTTGGTGAAAATGATTTCGTTGACGTGGACGACCATGTTCGGTAGTTCGCGGATACAATCAAGTCGGCTGCGCAAGAAAGACTTCTTTTAACACCAGTTCGTTCTTATAAAATTTTCGTTCCCTGGTGGAACGATGAGTGCAAGTTTGCTATCCGAGAAAAACGACGTATTTTTCGCCATTTCAGCCACCGAGAATATGATTCAATTCTTCCAAGCCAAGGCAAAAGCTAGAAAAATTGTTCGGAAGAGTAAGATAGCGTCATGGCAGAATTACATTTTTTTTATCACAACCTCCACTTTAGTTTCTAAAGTATGGGAGAAGGTCAGAAAAATATCTGGCCACTCCCTGTCGGTCTGATGTTGCTAGTATTATGGTCACCACTTTTGCGGATACTTCAAGTTCCAATCATTTCCCAGCTGAGTTCCTCGCTCGAAAATCAATCTTGGAACATCAATGTCTCAATTTTGCATCTTTGGGCGACGAAATATACAAGCTTTCTTTCAGCGTGGATGAACTTGAAAGTGCGATTTCTGATTCTCACGACAACGCTCCTGGACCTGATTCTATTCACTACCAGATGCTTCGACTTTTGGATCCTGCTGGAAAAACATTTCTTTATCAAATGTATAATCGCATTTTATTTTCCAGTATCGGCCCAACACCATGGCGTGATGCGATAATTGTACCAATCCCAAAGCCTGGAAAAGACAAAACACTGCCATCTTGCTATCGCCCAGTTTCGCTTACCAGTTGCCTCTGCAAGCTCATGGAACGCATGATCAATAGGCGTCTTGTTTGGTTCTTGGAATCAAGCAACCTCTTGGATAACATCCAGTGCGGCTTCCGCCGTTTCCGTTTCACTGCAGACGATCTGGTAAGACTTGAATCATCCATCCCAGATACTTTTCACTTGCCTGTATCGGGCTTTGATACGATCCAAGCTGGACTACGGCGGTATCGCTTACACGTCTGCCAGGCCATCCGTTATCAAAACCATTGATACGATACATCATACTGGTATTCGTCTTTCTACTGGTGCTTTTCGTAAAAGTCCTATACCAAGTGTATTGTGCAAAGCTGGCGAGCCTACTCTGTATGATCGTCGCAGGCTTGTGACCATGAACTACTAGGCAGCCTTGAAGTCGAAACTATATCACCTGGTTTATGACAATGTCTTTGTTCAACAGTTTGCGGAGATTTATGACAGAAGGGCTCGTTCGGTGGGTTCCATTTTTTTAGATCTCGCAATACTTTTGGAGAAGTTAATTTTGAACTACCTTCAACCCCATACAATTCTTTCAGCCCCTTCCCTCCATGGACATTCGTCCGTCCGAATACCAACTATGCGCTTTCAAAGCTGGATTGGTCCGCTACTGCACCCATTCTGTTCCAACGTGAGTTTGCTCGAATCATTGCCAACTATCGGCAATGGATTCGCATTTACACCGACGGTTCGAAGAACAACGACATAGTTGCATGTGCTTTTATATCGGCAATAGGTGCATGTGGGTTTCGACTTCACAAACTCTCGTCCGTATACACGGCAGAGTTGTGCACTCTACTAAGCACTTCTCTATATTTGCAGACTCGCACGTTATTCTTTCGTCATTGTGACGGACTTGATGAGAGCTTTGAAAACGATTGATTCTGTGTACCCTTAACATCCTCTCTTGCAGCAGATACAAGCAACCTTGATGACATTATCGTCAAGAGGGTCTATCGTGCGCTTTATTTGTGTACCGAGTCATGTTGGTATTCGCGGGAATGAAGCAGCTGATGCAGCAGCTAAACGAGCACTGGCCAAGACAACCATTGACTATGATCGGGTGCTTGCTGTTGACCTCAAGGGTCATTTCAAGCATCTGATCATAAATGAATGGCAATAAAGGTGGAGTCATATAGTTTCTAATAAGCTTAAAAATGTTAAGCACAACGTGAGGCCATTGGACTCTTCCCATAAGGCATCTCGAAAGGAGGAGGTAGCTGTGGCGAGACCCCGGATAGGGCACACCTGGTGGACGCATGGTCATCTTCTGCGCCATGAGGAAGCTCCGATGTGCGAAACGAGTGACACTGCTTTGGCAGTGGCGCACGTTTTTTTGGAGTGCTCCCAGTTTACCGAGCAGCGAAACAGGGTGGGTCTGTCACTTGACCTCTCGTTAGCTCTTGGTGACCATGCGATACTCATTGACAGGGTTGTCATGTTCCTCAGGAATACAGGTCTATTTGCCTTTATTTAAAAGTGCTAGCCTTGTCTTTAATTTTGTTTATACTTTTTTTTTAGCACTCAATAATATTTTACAATATCATTTATTTTTACAATTTTAAATCTGTACATTTTGTTTATTTATATATACATTTTTAATCCTCTTTATTTATATTTTACATTTAATAGTTTTTAATTTTACAATTTAATTTTTACACAACATATATTTAAAATGTTAGTATATTTCATAATATAGTTAATGGCGTGAATAGCCCAAGAGGCTGATACGCCTTTAAATTTTAATCCTACCTACCTACCCCGATTTCGAAATTTAAGCAGAAATATACGTTTTGACCTTCCCTGAATAGATTCCAACTATTTTTGGAATGACGTTCGTCTGTGTGTATGTGTGTTTACGTGGGCATTCAACAGCCCAAACGGCTAAAAGGAAAATTATGAATTTTCAAACTTAAGATGTTTATGTGAATGGCGAGAAATCCTTTTATTTTCAAAAACAATTTTCCGAACGGAAATGCTTGTTTACCCAAGTCATTTTTTGCACTTTCTGCCATTTCTCAAAAAAAGCTGCAGTTACAGAAAAATTGTTAAAACAAAATTATAGTTATCAAAATTTTGTACATCAATTATTTGAAACTTTTTTTCCCAAACGGTACCGGAAACAAGAAAGTGGCTCTCGAAATTTTTTCTTATTATATTTCTTTTACATAAATCGTATCACCTGCGCCTGTCAATTGCTTATCAAAATAAACAAAACTGACATAAATAATTTGAAGTTTGACATTTTATATTTATACTTAGAAATATATTTTGTGTAAAAGTATTCCAAAGGTTAGAACAAATATTATAAATTAGACAAATAATGTAAATAAGATGTAATTTAATTCAAAAGCGTATAATAAAGTTCGGTTCATGACACTGCAGATGTTTATTAATGTTTAAAAATTCTTTAATTTTTATTTTACAGTTTTTATTTCTACTATTTATTTTGAATGTAAGTCTATTTCATTATATGGTTTATGGCGTGAATAGCCCAAGAGGCTGATACGCCTGTTAATATTAATCCCACCAACCACCGCTTGTATAATGGACGTTTGATATAAACAATCTAATTTATATCGACACCGTAGTAGTCTAGTGACTATCCTTTCTCATCCTTACCCTAAGCGTCCATTTGGCAAGAATCCAAGCATAGTAAATGAGAAATGGGCACCTCAGTCACCCTCTTACATTGGTGGCAGCGGTTAATGGATTTATGTGCCAAATAAAGATCTGCTAGTTTTCTGGGATGATCGAAGTACATTAAACAGAATGGGAGTAACTGGAGACAGAACGGTAGCACTAGGTCCAACGTGACATTCGGAAATGTAGCTTAAACATTGGAGCAACTCATAGAGAAACATACGAGCTAATGAATCGAGAAATTCGAATTTCGAGCAAAGTAAGAAGGTTGGTCAGAACAGGAAACCATAGCACTATTGCTATTACGCCTAGGTAGATAACCGTATGATTTTGTAGTTCAACGACCAGACGTACAATCAGAAAACGAAAGATAAAAAGCTGACGTATCTGTCACTGTACTTTCTTATACGCATTTTAATAAGTTCGTTGGAAATAAAAAAAATTTGAAAAATTTAAAGGTTTTATAAAATCTAACGATCTCTTCAAAATGCGTATACGAAATTATATTAGCGTATACGATAGTATATTAGCACACTCATGCACTTATATCTTGAATTGATTAATTTTAAAGAAATTAGATTTTTTTTGTAACCAGTAACTTTTTTGAAAAATATTTTGAATTAAAAATTATGCGAAAAATTATTATCTTTTATTTGAGTTCAGAAATTATTGCTGTAAAAACTACCACTTTTTAGTTATAGCAGAAAATGCAAAAAATGACTCAAGTAAACATGCATTTCCTGTTGGCAATTCTTTTCAAATATAAGAGATTTTCTTGCCAGGCATATATAAATCTTAAGTTTGAAGTTTCATTACTGTATCTTTTAGTCAGACTCGATTCAGAGAAGATCAAAAGATATGTTTCCGTTAAAATCTCGAGATCGACATTTTTCATGATTACCATACTTACTTATACTTCGTATAAGAAAGTAAACTGATATAAAAGTAGCAGTATTAATGAGATATGAACCAACAAGTTTACCAGGTCTAATCTTCCGGCTAATAGTACAATGTACACAGGCGGGTGACAAAATATTACGAGAATTTGCTGACAAGTTACGGATATTGCAAAAAATAACTGTTAAAGGACTAGTAGTCCCAAATAACGGAACATAGCAACGGAGCAACAAAATAAAGTATCTTCAAATTTAGTATTGGCACAATTTATATCAAGGCTGCGAGCACACATGAAAAACAAGCATCAGAACAATAATGGAAGTAGGGATGAGTTTAACATTCGACAGAAAGAAAGGAGGGAACACTGATGGCAGAATCAACGCAGTCCATAGAAATCAATGTCCTCAGATTAACCGAATCTCGAACCACGACTATTCAAACATTTAGATACCGAAATCTGAGAATAAGAGAAAAACAATGTTTTAAATTCAAAAGTATTGGCTACATACAGAAAAATTCTAAACTTTCATCCGGGAACCAACGCGAGGGGTCCACAGATTCACAGACGCGATGAGAATAATATTGCCACACATAAACGGAATATGACCAAATGAAATAGCATATCTCGTGATTCTGGAAGTTATCATCAAACCATTGAAGCTGTTGATCAACTGTCACACAAGTAAAAATTAAACGCACATTAACCTCAATATCGGGGGGATGGTTAAAGTACAATGGATACATTTCTAAGGAAACAATAGCGATTTTACATTCGATTGTGTAATTTGGCCTTACGAGCTGGCATTGGAAACAGGCCGACTACTTGGTTGAGACTTTCTGAGATAATATAAGGTGAAATTAAATCACGCATGGATAGGCATACAAAATATTTTTTACTGAGCATAGCACAACGAACATAAACACTGATGCGACATATAATATCAACAAGGTCAGAACCGAAATAGCATCGTAGAAAGAATATATAGAAAATACACTAAAACAGGTTAAGAAATTTAAAAGCAGAAAAACATGTCAGAGTAAAAAAATAAATAAAAATTCCGCCAAAGAATGAATATTTATGCCACGCTACCCAAAATCTCTGCAAGCCGGGAAAGGAATTATTAATAGAACCAGAAGAAGCAAACACATGCGGCCATAATGCTTCCAGAATACTTACCAAAGGCGAGAAGGTGATATCTATTCAATAAATGTACTACTAATCTTTAGAAAGGCATTTTAAAGCGAAATCTTTGAGAATTTTTTTCTTAGCTCTATTTTTATATATAAACATACAGGTTTTTTTAAACACTTTAATTAATAATTTTGTGACACCAAATTTCTTCTTTATTTCCATTATATGTCTAATTTATAGGTGTCCTTGAAGTAGAGTAAAAAATAATTGTTGTTTCATGCTAGACACTTTATCTCAGTATTGGTAAGGCTTAAACCAAAAATTCAAAAGGCAAGATAAAAAGGAAGGTTTCTAAGGGGACAAATCACCTCAATTAATAAAATATCGATAAAGGAAAATTTAGGAGAATATTGAAAATAACGTCCAAGATGGACCTGGGATTTTACACGTGAGCCCTTGCTAATACACACATATATATATATATATATATATATATATATATATATATATATATATATATATATACACAGATAATTTTTAACAAACCGCAAAAATGTTATTTGGAGAAAAACGCGATTAGTTTTTTTTTTTTGATTTATTTATTGAATATTTAGATTTGTCTCTTACTATAGGTTAATCAGCTATCCCTGGACCATAAAATAGATGCCGAAACTTTTGTTGAGACTACTCTCTATGTTCTTGAGCCTTTTCTCTCTAAACGAGCCCCTTTCTTTGACACTGTGGTAGATTTATTTGTCAACGAAATTCGTTCTGCGTCCTTATCTTTGGAGTAATCGTAAGAAGCTTTTCGTATAGTGCAGTCCATTTCTTCTAGCATTTTCAAAGAGCCATTAGTCCTTTAATGAATACTGACAATGAAATTTGAGCAGCTAATTCAGTGTCTTCTTTCCCAACAAAGATGTGTTGTGGAACGATCGCCTAAAGGGTCTTATTTTAGCACTCGTTATTAATTTGCGTATTTCTTTCCAAACAACGTTTAAGCAATCTTTTCTTTTAAATTGACAAAAACTGGTTTCACGTATTCCTAGAACTTTGATCTCATAGTAGATTTGTGTTTGAGTGAGATATTATCAACTTGTGCCTTAAGATATTGTAACGATTTTCGCGAGCGAGAAACCAACAGAACGAAATGCTAGACTAGCTCTCAGACCGGGGTCGGGAGTAGGGATAAGAGCGGCAGCAGCTGGGTGCATTAGATTCAAATTTCGTTACAATAAAAATTTATTACAAAAAAAAGGATTGCACTTAACTGGGCTTTTGACGCCAATACACGTTAAATACGTAGTATTAGAGTTATACGGAAAATAAGCTAAATAAACATCAATGGAGTAAAGGTAAGTTATATGATCGTGACTATATTCAACAAAATTCCAAACGTGAGTCGTGAGGCTAATGTCTCCAGGGTATTTATATCAGGGCGCCAGCCTGGTATTCCCGGACGTCCTGGAGGCGGCAAAGAGATGTTGGTGGCTGCACTCAACACTGGTGCTGTCTGGTGCTACGGGTTCTGCGGTCACCAATTGGTGGCTTTGGTAAGATTATCCTCCCGTACGGTCCCCGTACCGAAGTTATGACCTCACGTACGTCATTTGAATAATAACGTCGGAACCAATTGCCTTAAACACAGGTGGAGAGTGTTATGTACGAGATATAGATAAACGGGAATTTATAGCCACGGTATTAACAGAATTTGAACATAAAATAAACAAAACGATAAATAGCAAATGAGAATGCTTGAATACTGAACTGTTACGCTACAAAAATAGGGGAATAATCGAAACAATAATTAAATTTATTACAAATACAAAGTGCGAAGTGATAAGCAGAGTTACGTTACATGGTTAAATTGCAAACCTGAAGAACCAGTGAATAAACGCTAATACGGTTATGAATAGGCAAGACAACTCAAATATGGGGATTTGAATATATAACGCATAATAACTGTTGATAAACTAACAAGATTGATAGGCACGTGTGGCAAAAGAAATAACTCCGGAACCACGTGGTAAGTTGGGTTCCGGTCGACCAAAACAAAATCGGTAAGAAATAGTCAAATACAGTATACTTAACTATGTCTTAACTTCTGTCGGTAACTCAGCTACGGAATGTGATTATAAAAACAAACGCACTGAATAGTAAAAATAACTGATCGTGAACGGTAGTTGAAATATATGACATCCGCCTTACTAGCTGGGCAACCGACAAGAGAGCGATTTTCCTTTTTTTTTTGCGAATCGACAAGATCTTCCCGCAGTTGCCGGATTTATTAATCCCGCTCGAGGTGCACGCAGCGCCGAGCGGCGAGGGACACCAATAGTTTTGCGGTAAAATCGCTAGATGACTAGATTACCTCGAAATTATGCCAACTAGGCTCATTAAATAACGACAACGTTAATATTTACACCATTCTGGATTGAGATTTTCGCGTTGTAGTAATTAGTCTGTCGAAATCATGTAGTGAAAACCCGCCCATATCTTATTTTTTATTTCTTTGATCGAATCTAGGTATCTTTGAATGGGTAAAGAATAATTTGTAGATACTTGCTTCAATGTTTTCTCATTCCAATCCGTGGTTTTGAAGGTGGCGGAATGGAAGTATAAAAGTTCTTTTTTTGAGAGGCTGCTTATTTTTATCTTCCTCTTTCTCAGCTTTTTCATTTATTACCTGTTCTTTTTTCTTATCTTCAGCCCTTTTAATCTTTCGTATTTCGAGCAGCGTTTTTGCTACTGCCTTCAGATGTCGAAACCTACGCTTCCCGACGTGCAAAACCCACACAATGTCGTCGAGAACTCGTTAGCTCTTAAAACACATGCAGTGAGTCAACGAAGCACGCGCCTCTTATATCGTTATATACTACTTTAAACTAGAAATCGCTAGAAATCCTTTTTGGAGGTAATTTTTGAGGGTATGAGGAATTGATAAGAAAAAAATTCGATTTTTTTAAATTACCAAAGTTAAGTAGTACCATAATAAGCATAGCGAACACCACTGTGACAATTCCGAAGAGAACCGTAATTGGATGGGCAGAATTATTCGACAGTAAGACAGAAAATAAGCAAAATCTAACAGAATTCGTAGACAAGATACTAAGAGAAAGGAAAACTAAGGAAGTAGGATGTTTAGCTACTTTAATAGTTATAATCAACAAGAACAGCCAGGCAAAAATTTCAAGAAAACAGGATGATCTACAAGTTAAAATATTGGAGCTGCAACGTATCAAAGAACTTTTTCGTGCAGTAGGTCGTATCCAAAAGGATGGTACGTCGGAGGTTGGATAATATCAGATTAATAATTAAAATTACCAAATTTCAGTCGATAATGGTGACCTTCATAAGAGCTATTATAGTATTTAGTAAATGTAAAAACCATTTATAAAGTATTATAAATAAGTCATCGTAAACTTTCAGCTAAGTTAAATAAAACTAAATTCTTTGTTTTAAAATGTTTCGCTTACCGCAAGATATTGTTAAAAGTCCAGGTACATTATAATGAAATAAAATAACTACTTCGATATGTATAATAAATGTATACCAATAGTTGTGTGGAAATTTGTACGAAGTATGGAATCTACAATATTTTGATATGTGTATAACGCACATCAGTAAATCGCGTGACTATAACTAGAGGCAAATGAACAGTGAAAGTTCACGTATTATTACAATAACCACTCAAATTGTTGTTTTACAAAAATAAACATATGTACTAAAATACACTTAATATTACACACATGTTCATACTTTTTAGAAACGATACTAGATGAAGAGTAATAAATGTAGGGATTCGAATTTTGGTACACATCTTTATTATATGTAAGATTTAAGTATTATGTTATTAAAATTTTGCGGTTGAGCCGGCTGGTTGATGACGCGCGCTTGGTATAATTTCTTCATTTGCGCGGCACAGTGCAGAGATCACAACTTTGATCTGCAGAAAAAAACATTTTTCTGTTTTTAGGCAATTTCACTTACGGTAATATGTTGAGTTTTGAACAAAATATTGGTTTTTACTATGTTTATTGGATTGTTCAAGACGTGATCACACCTTCAGTCGCTTACTAGATGCCATAGTGGACGTTCTTTATGTGAGCTCTGTGCGTATACATTTTATTTGTAAACAAATAAAATTCGTGTTGAAACTGAGGTTTTCTCTTGTTTGTTTGTGTTTATTTTGCTGTGTGTGGTGTTGGTTTGGTCGTTATTCGATTGATTTTGTAAGTCTTTAATTCAAACCGATCGAATATTGTTCTTTTTTCGTAAATTCGGCTACATATTCTTATTTTCAGGTGGGTTTTTCAATTTTCTTTTTTCTTATTAATTGTCAGCGTTGGCGGACGGGGTATTAGACGGAGGGGCAACCCTTCTATGTCCATGAACGCTGCTAAAAGCAGAGAATAATGAGCCAGGTGACGGTGAATTCCAGTCCCCGGTTCTTGTACATTAAACAAAAAGATGGAACAGACTTTTTCAAGGTCAGTCTATTTTTAATTTCTTAATAAATCTACGGTCTCGTTGGTGATGAACAGCTGCTACAAAAAATCAATCAGGGTTTGTAAGTAGAAACTAAATCTGCGAAGCAGGCTGCTCGGCTGCTACAAATTACCATGTGCTCTGATTTTCCTGTGGACGTTTCCTCAAAATGCAACCCTCAACACTGTAAAGAGTGTAAAACCTTGCCGTGATTTGTTGAATTGCACCACCGTTGAGCTGTGTTCTGAATTAAAATCTCAAGGTCTTTCTGAGATTCGCCTTATTACCCGCAAGGTAGTTGTAGACACTGCATCTATTATTGTTTCTATTTCGCTACACAAATTGTCATCCAAAATACGTGTAGCCATGTAAAGTTTGCCTGTCAGGCCATACATACCCAATCCTATGCGCAACTTTAATTGTCAGAAGTCGGGACATACTTCAAAGTCATGCAAAGACAAAAAAGTCTGTATCAGCGGTAAAGAACCACACGAGGAACAGCGCTTTACCGATCCGGTAAGGTGTGTGAATTGTGGGGATAGTCATCACGCTTTATCGGGAAACTGTCCAAAATTTAAAGAAGAGTAGGCGATTGTAAAACACAAAACGCTTAACAACTGCAGTTTTCCTGAAGCACGCGCTTTTATTCGTCAGAACTCATCTGTTTCAATGTTGAGCTTTGCCAAAGTAACTGCAGCTAAACCTGCAATCTCCACTCCATTAGTAAGTGACATCGATGATCTACTTATACTCGAAATGAAAAAATTGATTCTGGAAGCTTTCTCGTTAAACTTAGGCGACATTATGAAATAAGCCTATTCAAACGCCAGCACAGCGACCAGTGTCACTACAAAGCGGACACCACCAACTGTATCCATACCTGCTCTACCAGGTACTCCACAAACATCACCCAAAACATCTACGTCATTTATTATGCCATCTCCTGCTATCAGGACAGGACACACATATTTCTCCTTCTGACTCAGAGTCAAAAGCTTTGTTGATTGACAACGAGGCTGTTAAAAATTGCTCGAAAGCTCAAAGATAGGCGTGGGTGAGCTAATTGCATGCCGAGGAACCCGAAAATACTTTTCGGGTTTTCCTCAAAAGTCAGCATGTCCGTTCTGACTTTTTTCTATTTTCTATTCATTATTTATGTCAGATTCATTTATCATCCAATGGATTTGTAATGGAATCGTCAACCAACTAGCTGAGATTAAACTTGTAATGGCTGAAAATTACCCCAGAGTAGTTTGCATCCCAGAGAGTCACTTAAAACCTCTTGATTCATATAACTTGCGGAGATAAAACTTCTTCCGCAAAGACGTTGATCCTATTGGTCGTGCCCATGGTGGCGTAGCAATTTTCCTAGAGTTTGCAGTCCCTTTTAAACACTGCAACATTAGGACTAGGCAACAGGGAGTATTCTCTCCTCGTAAGATCACAATTTGCAACGTCTACTTTCCAGTCGGCAACTGGAACTTAAATTACCTTGAAGATTTGGTACGAGTACTTCCAAAACCTTTTGTTCTTGTTGGCGTATTCAATGCCCACAACAAACTCTGGGGTTCTGTAAGCACAGATGCCCGTGTTCGAATTATCGAAAGCTGCTTGGACACCAATGATGTCACACTTCTCAATATTGGCTCTGCCACGTACATTAATATGAGATCTAGAAAATTTTCGTCAATCGACTTATCTTTTTCTACTTCATTTCAAGCTGCCCATCTTTAGTGGCAAGTAGTTGACGATGTCCATTACAGTGACCATTTTCCCAATCTTGTGCCGGTTTTTTCTAATACTGTTTTTGATGCTCAAAGATCAGCAAGAAGATGGTTGTTTGATCTGGTGGATTGGAATGCATTTAGATTTAACCTCAAGCTTCCTGATCCATCACTTGATCCATATGTCGAGTTACAACATCTTTTTGATAATATTCTGTTCTCCGTCTCGGTTCCTATATCTAAATCTTCTTGTCGACTCCGGCAGAAGTCAGTTCCTTGGTGGAGTGATCAAGTTGATTTCGCTATTCGTAAGTAAAAGCGTGCGCTCAAAGTGTTTCGGAGAAATCCGACATTTGAAAACCAAATTTCCTTTAAAAAAGCACGCGCGCAATCTAGACGTGCCATACTTCGTTCATAGACAAAATCGTGGCGTAGATATGTTACATCTATTAGAACAGATGTCAATCAAACTCAGCTCTGGAAAAAAGTCGGATATATGAACGGCTACAAGACGAGTTCCCATATTCTAATGTTCCACGTCAATAGTCAAGAACACACTACTAGAGATGAGATTTGTGAGATTCTAGCAGACCAGTTCTAAGCTATTAGTAATTCGCATAATTACACGCTTCATTTTCTGCGCGTAAAAGCATTTGAGGAGGTTCCACTAGACTTTAACTCGGATAAAACTGAGTTGTACAATTCATGTTTTTCATTAGACGAATTTGAATTTGCACTCAGTCGCACTGCAAACACTTCTGTCGGACATAATGACATTGCTTACGCAATGCTGCAACATCTAGCCGAATATTTCAAGAAGAGAAAGTAGAGTTTCTTAACCATCTCTGGGTGCAAAATATATCCAGCCGTCTGACGTGAAGAAATAATTTTATAATTCTCAAAAAGGGAAGAGATGTATTTTCTGCATCAATTTAACGTTGACTCTGACCTGTCAAAGATATATGAACGTATGATCAATTTCCGACTCAGCTGGTTCCTGGAATCTCAAAATCTTATAAAACACAACAATGTGAATCTCGTCAGCACCATTCCACCACTGACCTTCATGTGTATTTGACAAACGCGATCCAGTGTAGTATCCTAAAACGCAACCATCTGGTTGCTGTGTTTTTCGATCTAGAAAAAGCGTTCGACATGACCTGGAGATACGGTATCCTACGAAGATTGCACAACTGCGGTTTACCAGGCCATCTCCTTCAATTCATAGAGAATTTTCTTTGTAGCCGTTCATTAAGAGTCCGATTTGGAGAAACTCTCTCCTCAACACGACCGTTGCAAAACGGTATTCCTCAAGGCTCTACCATAAGTGTAACTTTATCTTTGATTGCAAACAATGACATCGTTTCTAACATCCCAAATACCGTTGATTATTGCCTTTATGTTGACGATCTCGCTCTCTTCACTTCATCACAATCTCTCGCTCTCTGTAGTTGACACAGTTTCACTTTCTGCATCTGATCGTGGTTTCCGTTTCTCTTCGGAAAAGACATGTGATCTCTACTTTTGTGTACTACGCAAAGCACACTACTGTCCAGTTGTGACGCTTTACAACAGACCAGTGCGGATTGTAGATGAGGTGAAGTTTTTGGGTATAATTTTTGATAGACGATTCATGTTGTTGCAACACATCAACACTGATTCTGCGCAGGGGTGCCGACAGGGACTCTTTGCTGCATCTATACACCAGTCTGGTTCTGTCCAGTATAGACTACGGTTCCCATCACTTGCAGAAGCTAGACAGTTTACATAATGCTGGTATTTGAGCTGTCACCGGTGCGTTTAGGACTACTCCAATTCCAAGCCTTCACTGTGAAGCCGGTGTTCCGCCACTTCGCATTAGGTACACGAAGCTTGGAATAAGGTACGTGTGCAAAATTCTAACGCTCACACAGAACATAAACCACGATATTTTATTCAAAAATACAGACTTGAATCAACTCTACATAAATAGAGCTACTTCCCTCTGTTCACTTGCACTAAAGCTCCCAAGGTTGTTGAATACCAACCTCAACAACCAAGGTTTTCAATTTTAGACAATTAACCTATATTTTTATGGATGTCTTTTGGCTCTAATATTAGTTAGGAGTCTGTTTGTTATTAAATTTACCAAATACCTTAAGGGTCCATTCTGGTTTCAACGAGCGAAAAATGAATGATCTTTGCGATTTTTTTTGTGGAAACTAATGAAGCAATTAACGCCAATCTTTGATCACAATATTTATTTACTTTTTCTTAACAAAATGTATTTATTTCAAACGTGGTCCACACCCCCCTCCCCACCCCAAGCGTCGATAGGCGTGCTGTCCGGGAAGACTGGCCTCCGTCGCGGAAGAGATTAGGGCTGAGCATCGAATATGAAATCAAAAAACCACCAATTTCCTTAACGAGGATATTTCGCATAGAGTTATAGCACAGTTTTTCAAAATTAAAAAAATTGACAATATGGCGGCACTTTGAAAAAAAGCATCATTTTTTGCGTCTGTTTTTCCCACTTCTTTGTGCGATAACTCGTGAACAAATTAAAAAAAAAATTAGTCTATTACTCTACGCGGAGTTGTCCGAGGAGTAAGTCGGCCAAATTTCATGTCGATAACGTTATTGATTTGCCGGGAATCACTTCCGCGGTGCAGAAAAACACTTTTTCGAGAAAAACGCGTTTAAAGATAAAAGTTTCAATTTCATGATATTAAATCAGTTATTTCTGTCATAAGTGCATACTCACAGTTTCAAGATAGCAACTTGGGATTTTCACCTTATATTCTACACACATATAGCTTTTGAAATTTGAGATAAAAAAAATTCGATTTTTTGAAGCCGCCAAACCAGAATGGATCCTTAAAAAATATTGAAATTCTACCCCATTCGTCATGGTGCCCAATTTTCAAATAGTTTTTATTAGAAATTAGCCGTTTTCTTATCTATATTTCATCTTCAGTCCATAAATGCTCATTTTTATTAAAGTCCTATGTTTTGCAAGGCATTTTCGATAGCTTGGTGTATTAAAAAGGATACAAAATCTGGCGTCCCAAGCGCTTTGTTTTGGATCATTGTCTTGTGTGAATATGGCATTTCTCTTGGCACCCATTTTCTCCATGCTAAGAAGGAAATATTCTTTAAGATGATGATATAGACTATATAATCCATAATTCCATCAATTGAGTGTAGTTTTCCAATACCATCAACACTCATACATCCCCATACAAGTACATGACCGCCACCGTGTTCTACTAAGCGCAGTAAGCTTATTTTGTCAAATTCTGTTTGTGTTTTTCTCCCTAAGTGCCCCTACCATCCGAAGCAAAGTTAATGTTTTTTGAGTCATCTGGATATATAACTTTATTTCAAATCTAAATTTTCCACTTAGGAAGACTTTAACTAACGTCAATCGCTTTTTCAATCAACTTCGTAATCTGAACATTTTCTTCGAGCGGATCGACCATGATACCCAGTATCTCCTAGTACATTACGGATAGTACGCGGACACAAATATTTTTCAGTGGTAATTTACAGTTCTTCAGTAAATTTTGGTGCAACAATTTATGGAATTTCTTTAATTTTCGTTACAGTTTTTAAACGATCAAGGCAACTGACTCTGGTAACCGGGCCACTTCTGTCGTTATATTTCGATGTTTTAGTTTCACGACAGCTATTAATTAAATTTTACACTGTGTAATGCGGTCTATGTATGATACTCGAAATCTTTCTCAATGAAAAGCACAAATTATGCAATGAAATAGTAAATTTTCTTTCAGTTTAACTAGTTTCTTTGCTTTTACCTCTTATATTGCACAGAAAATTGGTAAATGACATAGGTTTATGGAAAATTTCATATAATATGTTCGGGGGAGGTCCCATGTTATTGTTATTCATGCCATTCGGCAAAAGTCTATAAAATAACTGATGCTGAAACAAAAAACTAAAGTGTACGAATACTTTTTGCGCGCTAATTTGACGTGTGTCATCGTTTTTTATTTTTTTATTGGCACTTTTATAAAATTTTTGTTGATTAATTTATGTATAAATATTGAATGTGTTTATCCATAATACTCTACATATTTTTATATTTTACTTGCTTTCAATTGTTTTCCTGTAAAAGTAATTTCTTTGTAAAAATTTTAACTGTACGAATACTTTTTGCACTCACTGTATATATAAATTATGTTTTTTTTTAACTTTCAGAAATCGTATTCAAAAACGTTTATTGATCGTAATTTGCAATGTTACAAGCTTGGTTCTCATAGAGATACTAACTAATCTAGGTGTTACATATCCCGATTATGTCTCGTGGAAAGTTTATAACAAACTGTCAACTCAGCATTTTTATAAGTGGTCGGGTTATATAATTCTTCCCCAACAAGTTTGAACTTTCCGCGAGACTTACATATTTTCAGTCATTTTTTCTAAGTTTCTTAATTCTATGATTGTTTCTGAACGTTTAAGTTTTTAATAATTATAATATCTAATTGAAATTTTAATAATTGTTATAAGTATTACTACAAAAAGTATGGTATAAATTACATAATAATGATGAATGTGACTTTCGTGATTCTTAATTTCTTGTATTTTTTGTCATTTAGAAAGTGAAATTTTTAATTCTTTTAATGGTTTTAGATGGATTTTATTTATCTTTGTATCAAATTTTTGTAGTTGTACATTACCTTATTCTAATTCTTTGTAAGCTTTTGATATTCCTCTAAATGTCCATTGGTTAGTTTTGCAATCTCCGTCATTGATAAATCTAAAGATTCCTTGAAAGGTTTTCTTTATATTTTTATTTTTGCAATTTATTATAAATTCTTGGTAAATTGGAGAAATAATTATTATATTATTGGTGTTTGGAATATGTATTACGTTGTTTTTACATTATTTCACAGTCATCATTATTTTCGTTAATTACTATGCTATTGATACAATAAATTACTTCTATGCCTTTTCTTTGGCAGTAATTTATATTATTTGATTCTTTATTGAATCTTTCTATTAGTATGTTTTTGTTGTGTCTACTTATGAAATATGTAGGTGGTTGTAAGTTCGTATAATCTGTTATAATGGATAAATGGGATTGGGTAGAGTTGACGTAAAGGGTAAGAATTTTGTGAGAGTTCTGGTTCTGTTAATAGTATGTGGTTTTGTTCGTTTTCGTGCTTGCAGTATATTGTTACTCTGTTTATTTGTGTCCAAATGTCTGCCTCGCCGGTGATTTGAAACAGGCCATCGTTGTTCATAATGGTTGTGTCTATCTTGTTTGGTGAGCTAATTACTATCATTAGTTCTACATGTTTGCAAAAGCCTTTTAAATTCTGAAATATCAACAAATTATTGATTTGTTGATTTTTACGTCTGCTTCTATCAGAGTTGCCCTATATTGTTGGTCTTTTACAGTACGTATTGTATAGTCAAGACTTTTAATAATTTATTTTCATTTAATTTTATCTTTTATAGTTCAGAGTTAGAAGTTTTTCGATTTTTATTATTTATCCGTTTTGATTTTGGAGAGACATTTGATTGTCTTTTAATTGATTTATTAAATTGTCATATTTTTCCGCATCGTTTTGGTCTAATTTACCTGTGATTGATTTCATTTTGTTCCCTAATCCGTTTATTAAACTGCATTTAGTTCTTTTATTAAAAAGTTTTTGAATTTGTTGTGTAAGGTCGTTAAAATAATAGGACAGTACTTTATGTTGATGGAGGCTTTCCGTTAATATGGGTAGTGTCTGATAGGAGAGCTTATGCTTTAATGTATGTGTTGTATTGCCGTGTCTTAATTTTGTGATGTGTTTTGTGAGTATGTTTGAGTTTAACTGTGTTTTATAATATTTTTGTGATATTTTTTTTATGTATTGTGTTATGTATGGTGTGGTTGCGATTTCGTGTAGGTCTGTTTGTCGTTGGTATCGTCCAGAGCTGGTGGCCAATCGTAAACATTTATTCTGGAGACTTTGCAATGGGATCAGTGCGGTTGCCGAAGCGTTACACCAAACTGGGGCTGCATATAATAGTATGGGGCGAATGATTGCGGTGTAGATGAGGAGTATATTTTTTATAAAAGGGAACTGTTTTGAACTAGGAGAGGATAGAGATATCGGATTTCATGTTGGGCTTTTTTTAATTGTGTGTGATATGTTTTGGCCATGGCTTAGTGTTTGGTCTAGGTGTGTGCCTAGGTATTTAACCGTGTGTGTGGGCGTTATATTTTGTTTGTGTATTTGTAGTGGTGAGATTACTTTGTTTAGTGTGAATTTGCGTAAAAAGACAATGGTTTCGGTTTTTGTGGCGTTGATTTTAATTTTCCACCTCTCCCAGTAGCGTTGTAGTATATCTATGTGTATTTGTAGTTGTTTGTTGGCCACTTGCGCACTGGATGAGTGCGCGTAGATGGCCGTGTCGTCTGCGTACAGAGCCATATTCGTGTTTAGGAAAGTGGCCAAATCGCTTAGGTAGAGGTTCAATAATTTGGGTCCAAGGACGCTTCCTTGTTGACTCCTACCATTATAGGTTTAGAGGTTGAGAGAGAGCTGTTTATTTTGGTTTGGAAGGATCTGTTGGTTAGATATGAGTGGATAAGTTTTATTAAGATTGGTGGAAAATGGTTTTTGATTATTTTGGCCATGAGCCCTTCTACCCAAAGCTTATCGAAAGCTCTTTCGATGTCTACCAGGGCCATGACCGTAACTTTGTTTTGGTTTAATTGGGTTGCGGTATCGGTTGCAATCCTGTATACTTGTTGTTGTACAGTATAGTGCCTAGCCCTAAATCCAAATTGGATGTCGGGGGTAATTTTTCGTCCTGTATCGATATCGTCTACCCGGGATAGGTAGGTGTGGCCTAGCGTAGTTTCTTATTGGTCTAAGACTCTGGTTAATATATTGTCAAAGACTCTAGGCTACTAGCGGCCACCATTTAATTGTGAGGATATTAAATCAACGATGAGAGGGTCTCTTTGTTGGAATTTGTACACTAAATACCTGATCATGGAACGCTTATGGAGTTATGGGTATGGAAGGTGAACTTACACATTTTCTCCAAACACATAACATCACATCTGTCTAATTAATGAAAAAAACTTAATGCCTCAAACAAATTTAAGATACACAAATACACAATCTCCAGAGCGGACCGACCACACTAGGGCCCGACTCCCTCGGGAGGCGTGGCCATCCTAGTTAAACAAAACACACCACACACACTAACACCAAACCTTCAAACTACACTCAAAACAATCAACATAACAGTAGAAGACACCACAATAATCTACGTTGCCTATAACAAACCACTTAACAACATGACACGCGCAGACCTCAAAACACTATTTAATAAAAATTAAACTGTAGTGATCGGTGACCTTAACGTGCAACACACGGACTAAGGTTGCCACAAAAACAACACTAATGGCCTCACACGCAAAACATGCATCAACACACACGTTGCATTCATACACAGCCCTAACACACCAACACATTACCCAGCGAACGGAAGTACGCCGTCCATAATAGATATCATCATAAATAAAAACGTCCAAAACATCACACACCCCATTTCACTTCCCGAGCTTAACTCAGATCATAATCCCATTCTATTCCACTTAACCAAACGCAACACAGAACATACTACCAAAACCATCACATCATACAAACACATAATCTGGGCGCACTTCCGAAAAAACACTCGACACGATTATCCCCATAAACAATCACATACACACTACACAAGACATCGACACAAAAATAGACCAATTCACAAATGCTATAAAAGTAACAAATCAAATACACACGCAAAAATCAAAATCAATCAGCACAAACTTATTCTTCCACCACAAATAACATAATTAATTCAACAACAAAACCACACCAGATGAGTATGGCAGAGGACACACATACATACATAAAAAACACTCTTAACTTCATTAAACAAATAAATTAAACTTCAAATAAAAACACACAAAAAGACTACTTGGTCCCTTAAACTTGCCGCCCTCAACCCCAACGATAACTCCCTATGGAAGCTAACTAAAACACTTAAAAAAGCATACACCACTATACCAACACTCACACATAACAATGAAAAACCCATCACAGACGATCGAAAATTGGAAATGATAGCTAATACCTTTGAACAATGTAACACATACCCCAAATACACCCACACAAGATAGAATCACACAAGACACACTACAATACTTAAATGCCCCGCAGCACACTGACGCTAAAACGCTTGCCAGACTCCTTACCACCCCATCCAAACTAACCAAACCAATCAGAACCCTACCCAACCGAAAAACTACTGGCCCAGACCTAATAGAAAACCTTATCCTTAAAAACCTGTGAAGAAAATCCATTATCCAACTACATTACATAATTAACGCCATAATAAAACTGCACCACTTCCCAGCTGCCTGGAACACTGCTTCAGTCCATCCAATCCTAAAACCGAGCAAAGATTTCCACCTACTATGAGCTACCGTCCCATCAGCCTTTTAAATACCCTCTCATAGGTAACCTAAAAAATCATCCTTTCTCGAGTCGACGATATCGACACAGGACTACATCTCACACCTGACCACCAGTTTGGCTATCGAGTAAGACATTGCACCAGGTGTGCAGAATAGCAACCGATATCGCGACTCAATTTAACAAGCACAAAGTCACGGTGATGACCCTGCTGGACATAGAAAAAGCCTTCAACACGGTCTGAACAAAAAGGCTCCTTTATCAAATAAATTTTCTCATATCTCACAAGTCGATCCTTCTCAACCAAAATTAACTCCACAAAATCAACCGCTACGCCCGTAGTAGCAGGTATTCTCCAAAGCAGCGGCCTTGGTCCCAAACTTCTCAGACGACACCGCAATCTACACAAACTATTTACGCACAAATAGACACAAAACAAGCACAAATACACATAAATATCCTAGAACAATACTGGAAAACAAGGAAATTATACATAAACACAAAAAAACCGAAACCATAGTCATCACACGTAAATTCACAAACAACACAATATTCATACCACTTTAAATACACTCACAAAACATAACACCCACGAACACAGTCAAATATTTAGGTATACATCTACACAGAACACTTAAACATGACCAACACATTAAACACGCACTAACGAAAGCACATGCCGTCCTGTCCAACCTTTATCCTCTACTCATCAAAAATAGCTCACTCTCCATTCTAAATAAAATACTCATCTTCACCGCAATAATTCGCCCTATCATCACTTACGCGGCCTCAGTCTGGTGTAACGCACCGGTCACCACCACATTACCCTTGCAACGCCTCCAAAACAAACGTCTTCGCCTGGCCGCCAGCTCTGATAGATGCACCCGAATAACACAATTACACGAAGACACTAACATACTATACATCAGAAAATACATACAAGACACATCACAAAAATTCTACAAAAACACACATACAAACTCCAACACGCTAATTAAAAACATCACACAAGCTCGCGCCAACTACACCACACGTAAATTCAAACGCAAGTTGCTATACCAAGATCTACCCATATTCCAAGAGGTGTTCCATGAACAGAACACCTAATAGTTACATACTCAATAACACCGTACACCCGCACAAAACATAACATAACACAAGACAAATCATAATCTCACACACCAAAATGTACCATGCAGCACCACAATCATCAAAACATGTTAATTTTAAATAAGTTAAGTTAAATAATAAGTTTTAAAAAAAATATTTTATAGGTAATAATAATAATTTAAACACTTCATTAGTTTCACATATATGTGAAACTAATCAAGTGTTTAAATTATTATTATTACCTATAAAGTATTTTTTTTAAAACTTATTATCTAACTTAACTTATTTAAAATTAACATGTTTTGATGATTGTGGTGATGCATGGTACATTTTGGTGTGTGAGATTATGATTTTTTTGAGAAATCGGGAAATTCTAGAATTGGAGGTTAACTTATTAATTCTTTAGTAGTTTTGAATGAATTTTGATATTCTTTGTTAGTTATGTCTATTTATTTACCCTCTTTTAAACATTCTGTAAAAGATGTAGTGATTTTAGCAAGATTTGGAATAAAACGTCTATACCATGACAGTTTACCTAGGAAGGAATTAATTTCTTTTACTGTTTTTGGAATCATTATTTTCTCTTATGCTTCGATTTTATTTTTGTTGGGCTTTAGTCTTTCTTGTGATATTATAAATCCTTACTATTCTGTTTCGGTCTTTAAAAACTCTGAATTATCTATTTGGATTTTTAGATTGGCATTTTGTAGTTTTCTATGTTGTGTAAATGGTGTTCTAATGTGTTTCCGAAAATGATTATATCGTCCATGTAGACTTGGCAGATTTTTTCAATGTATTCTGAGAGGATTTCGTTCATCATTCTTTGGATTGATGCTGGGGCATTAAATACTCCGAAAGGCATACGGACAAATTCGTAATGTCCGGATTGTGTAGAGAAGACTGTTTTTCTCGATCGTTTTTGTCTATAAGTATTTGGTGGAAACCGGAATGTAAATCTAGCGTCGTAAATAATTTTGGTTTTCCGAATTGATCTAATAGTGTATCGATATTGGGATAGGGATATTTATATTCTATTGTTTTCTGATTTAGTTTTCTGAAATATATTACTAGTCTCGGCTTGCGTTTTCCTGACGCTTCCATTTTTTGGGCACTATCCAAATGGGTGAGTTTAACAGGCTTTTAGATTTTTGAATAACTTTTGTTTTCAATAAATTTTGGACGTGTTTTCGATATCATTTTCATATACTTGTGGGAGTCTATGATATATTTGAAAAACTGGTGTGTCGTCTGTTGTACGGATTTTTTGGGTGCTTACATTTGTGGTGGAAAATTCATCGTCAGGTTTTGAAATAGATTTGAATATTTCTGAATTAAATTTTGTATCTTTTCTTTTGTTCATAGGTGAGGTGTTCGTGTCTAAATTGTGTAAAAGAGTTGTTTAATGTTTGTGAAGGCAATAATTTAATTTTTTTTTTTTTTAAATCCATTTAGGCATCACAGTGTTTTAATACTTTTACGCCGAACAACATGTTGGTTTCCAAATGAAATTCGAGTATAAAGAATTCAAAGCTGTTATTAAGAATTTTTAATTCAACACAATCTTTACATTTTACTTTCCCTTGAACTGTTTTAAAAGTGATTGGTTTCTGGATGATTTTTAAATTTCTTTGCCTAACAATGTCTGGAGAAACTAAATTTATATCGGAGCCTGAATCAATTAAGATGAGATAGTCATTGAATTATATTAGGGGGATAGATTTTAAATTTGAGGTCATTGCGTATTTTGCTCTACTTCTAGGCTTTCTTCTAAAAAAGTATCGGTATTATTATCGTGATCATTCTCTACTTCGTGCTCTTCGAAATATTTTTCGTTCGGGTCAATGTCTTCATTTTGAATTTCGTTGTTATAGTTTTGTCTAATTGTTGACGTAGTCATAGGTTGGGTGTTTTGTGTCTGTAGTGACATTTGTATGGGTTTCAAAGTTGTTTACTAGGTTTTCTCTTTTAAATTTATTAGGTCCGGGAGTTGGTTGTCCATAAAGATTAACAGGTTTTGAAGAAAAATATTGTCCGGGAAACTGCTTGGGTGAAGGATTTAAGGTATAGTTTAAGTCTTTGGATGTGTTTGTGTATTTTTTATCGTTTCGTGACATTGGACTGTTGTGTAATGAGTTTGCGTAGCTAAATTTGTTTTTCAATAACAAATCGCATTGTTCTAACGTAGAAGGTTGTTTCACAATAAAAGATTCTTTTATGATGGGTGGTAGTAATGATATAAATTGATTTACAATGATTTTTTGATTTTCTTGGTTCATAATTGTAATTTTTTGCAAATATTTTTGATTTTACATTTCGAATTTAATTAACATTGTTCTCAATGTAGCTTCTGTGTTTTGCTTGCATTTAGTTTCGAATCAATCTCCTAGCACTGTTTCAGCCGTTTTTCTGTCTTAAAAGTTAGTGGTTGAATCTAAATTTAGTTTTTCCCAATTTGCAAATCTATTTTGAGAAGCACTTTTTTTGAATCATTTATTAATCTATTTTTTATTAAATTGAAAGAAAATACTTTTTGTGTTATGTGCTTAAGATGACGTATGTGTCATCCACGGTTTAAATAAAGTTGTTAAGTGTTGTTATGTCGCCTTCAAATGATGGGATCATTTCATCGTAATTTTTAATATCTTGCAAAGAAGTCATGTTATTTTAGGTATTTGGGTTAGACCTTGTTTGTCTTAATATAATTCTATCAATATTACACTGAGTTGCTCTTACAAATTCGTCACTTTCAGAACTGGACATTAATTTTGTGTAATTTCCTTGTGTGGGGCTCGAACTAAAAATAGCTAGAGAGTACTTTATGTATTATATAAAATTGTACTTACAAGAAGAGTAGAAATATAACTATGATTTTCATTGTAAGGAGTATTCATCTTGGGGGTTTTTGCTTCTCGTAGAACGAATTAAACGAGATGTGAAGTTTTTGAAGCTTGTCGTCCTGGATTCTCGAGATCGAGTGAACAGCAGGAAGAATCGCTTGGGACGGGTTGCAATGTACTGCTATGGTGAGACGTTTGAATAGTCCTTGATGGTTACTGTTTAGCCGTGAGATGGGGTAGCCCTTTTTCAGTTATAAAGTATTTGATGTATAAGGTCTTATTGATATAGCCTTCCGTGTGTTTAGTATGCACAGATTTTGCTGTAGTGAATAGCCAAATTTTCGTATAGAGATACGACAATAAGATGAGTAACTTTGTGTTTTTCAGTATCACAAACTATTGTTGGCTAATCCTACCGACTGCACCAATTATGTTTTTCAACTTTCAGAATTCGTTTTTAGAAACGTTTATTAATCATAATTTGCAATGTTACAAGCTTGGTTGTCATAGATAGACTAACTGTTACATATCCCGATGGAAAGTTTATAAAAAATTCTCGATTCAGCATTTTTATAAGTGCTCGGGTTATATAATTTATATATATAGTTATATTGTCACATACATCAATTAACATGCAGATTCAGCGAGATTCCAAACTGATCATATAACATAATGTAACATAAATAATTTTAGCATTGTATACCTTAGTTATATATATATATATATATATATATATATATATATATATATATATATATATATATATATATATACAAGTTACAGCGTTACGCTAAGATATTATGCTTCGCATAATAGTTTCTCCCCCTTTCGTTGTTAGTAATAGATTGAATTAGAATAGTCATCATTTTTATTAGAAGTAAGATTATTATGTAAAATAGTTTAGTTATGATTTATGGGTTGTATAAAGTAGTTATACTTTTCAAATAAAATCTTAATTTTTAAAAAGGCATTGACGTTCTGTAAAAAGTTAAGTGGCGCAGTCGATAGGATTTGCCATAACGAATTAACGAATATAATTCGGCTCGCTCTAGCGATTTAATTGGCAAACGAAGAAAAATAATAATTGAAATAAAAAGTATAAACAAATAGTGAAATCGCGTATAAGTAAAAAAAATCAATCCAATTTCCAAAAAACAAGTTGAATTTCCAAGTGCAACTCTGGGCAACCAAAGGAAGATCACAACCCTGAGAAGACCAAAACCCAACAACATTCAACATCAGTATCGAGTTCAGGGCACATGAAGCATATACTGATTTTGTGGTGAGTACACATGTCCTCAAGAGGTCCTTCTCAATTAATCAAATCTGATACAAGCTCAAATTCTGAATCTGACTCCGATCTCGAAGACCGTGACAAAAACAAACATTCCTTAATAACACGTACGATATTAAGAGAACCTATATTCAAACTTAATTCTAACATGGCTATACCAGTTCTTAAGAAAGAATATCTGCATATGATACCAGAATTCTTTGGTGATAAAGAATTATTACCAAGATTTATTGAAAAAAGCAAAAAACTAGTAACAAAATTTTATAATTTAAATGATCAAAACGATTTTCAAAATTAATATTTAATGAGTAGTATACTAGCAAAAATTAAAGGGGAAGCAGCAATAAATTTTTCTAGTTGTACTGTTAAAACATGGGCTGATCTTAAACTCGCTCTATTTACCACATACGCGGATAAAAGAGACTGTCATACCCTATGTATGGAAATGACTGAGATGAAACAAAATGAAAAAGAATCTGTATTTGATTCCTATAACAGATTGCAACATATTTTAAATTTACTAGTTTCTTATCTTGCAACGCACGTCGACAATAATGAGGCACCTGTTTTAATTGCGTATTTCAAAAATTATGGTCTTAGAATTTTATTAAAAGGGTTAAAAGAGCCAATAGGACAACCAATGCGTACAAAAAACCCCAGCAACCTAAATTCTGCATTAAGCATGCTTACAAATGATTTTCAGATTGAAAACACGCCAAAGATTCCAAAAAACATTCCTACAAATTTTCAGAGAAATACTCAAAGACCAAATCCGCAAAACTTAAAATTTACCCCATTTAGACCATTTAACACGCCACATTTAGCTCAACCATATCGCTCCTCATTTAATAGAACACCTACAATACAACCTACTACTAGCAAGATAAATTATTATAATCCGACCAACCGAGGTCCTCTTTATAGACAAAACTTCCCTAAACCCACACCGTTGAGTATTTCCACACGAAACACTCAAATGTACCAACCTAGACCTGGTCCATCAAACCAACGCCCAAATTTCCAAAGGCATAATACACAATTTCCTCCAAAATTAATTTCTGAAGAACTTTATAATATTGACGATCCAGAATTAACCAATTATTTTGACGAAAATAATTGTTATAATCCAGAAAATGACTATACTAAAAATTGTGAACAAGATATAGAGAACAGTTCATTGGAAGACTCTTATGCCGTTGATTAAACAAAAGACTCTTTTTTAGAAGCACAAGCCTCGGTACAAGAATCACCCCACACTTTGAATTGATGAATTTAGCCAACAATCAAAGTAGACTACCTTTCATTATATTTCCGGAGAAAAATTTAAAAGTGCTGATAGATACTGGCAGTACAAAATCTTTTATAAAACCATACATTGCATTTAAACATTATAAAAACCTTATTAGGAAAGACCCATTTCAGAATACTACCGTACACGGTACATCTAGTGAACTATACAGTACACATGTTCCCATATCTAAAGTATTTAATTTCATTGATAAGAATTTACAATTAAAATACCACTTGTTCAACTTTCACGATAAATTTGACGTATTATTAGGCATCGACAATTTAAAAAAATTAAAAACAATCATCGATACAAATAACAATGTAATAATTACTCCAAATGGCAAAATTAATATACAATATCATGAC
The DNA here is from genome assembly GCA_944039245.1 of Nebria salina. Lineage (NCBI taxonomy): Eukaryota > Metazoa > Arthropoda > Insecta > Coleoptera > Carabidae > Nebria > Nebria salina. The sequence goes on along the minus strand of OX063270.1, from coordinate 9,810,810 downwards.
ACACAAAATAAAACCATAGAACACAACTTATCAATTAAAGCTAAAAACGTGGAACCTAATTCAGAGAAAATTATTAAAATTCCAATAGATGTAAAAGATGGTACGGTAATAATTCCACAATTGAGACTAAAAAATCTAATCATTCCTGAGTGTATTACCATCGCACAAGATTATCATTGTATGTGCACTATTATTAACCCTACAGAATTAGAAATAGATTTCGAAATTCTAAAGCCCATACCAGTGAGAAAGTTTTTGATTACGAGATAGATCTCAAGTTGTTCATTATGATAATAATAAATCTCATGTAAAACCCGTAAATATTGGGGTTCCGCAGGGGTCTTTGCTTGGTCCGATTTTATTTGTATTGTATGTTAACGACATGAAAACTGCTGTAGCTCCCTATAATTTTATCTCCTATGCAGATGATACTTCCATTCTGTTTCCAGTAAGCACAGCAGGTGCCGCGTTTTCCCCAGCTTTGTTAGCACAAAATCTTGCTGACTGGTGTGCAAGTCGTAGCTTAACTTTAAATGCTAAAAAATCAGTCATTATGAAATTCTCTACAACCAAATCCGACTCCAGCATACTACTTAAATGTAACAACCAGTCAATTCCCCAATGTAACAGTCACAAAATTCTGGGCGTTAATGTTTGTGAAAATCTAAAATGGGACTGTCACACAAGCGATATTTGCAAAAAACTCGCGCTTCTTTGTTACGCTATCAAAAGACTTGCACAGATTACAAATGTCAACACAGTAAAATCGTTTTATTTTGCCAAATTTTATACTATTATGGCATATTGTATTATTTTTTGGGGCGGTTCCCCCGCAGCAGCGCGCATTTTCACGCTACAAAAACGGGCTGTAAGAAACATGTTTAAGTTACATTACCGGACTTCATGTAAAGATATCTTTAAAAAGAATCATATGTTAACTTTTCCATGTATGTACATATTTAATGTGATTTTATTTTTAAGACAAAATCAAGACAAAATTCCAAAACACGCGCACGAGTATAACACCAGAGGTAAAAACAATTTTGTAATACCAAAACACAAATTAATGTTAACCCAACAAAATCCTCTCGTACTAGGCGTTAAGCTGTATAACCATTTACCTCTAGACTTAAGAAACATTGTATCTTTTAATGTATTTAAACACAAGTTAAAAAAGCTACTTATTGAGAAATGTTACTACTCACGAAACGAATATTTGCAAGACACATTTAATCTATATCTTGTATGTTAATTTTTTTTTTCTTTATTTTATCGTTTTATATAATATGTTGTTGACTTACCATATGTCGAATGTTTTTTTGATCTCTTTGGCGAATAAATTTATTATAATTATTATTATTATTATTCTTGTCATACTCCAAATTTAAATTTTACACACACACAAAAATCAAAGTTTGACACATCAAACATTCGCACAGACCACATGAATTCCGAAGAAATTAAGTACATTTTAAATCTAATCAAAGACTATTCGGATATTTTTTATATAGAAAACCAAAAATTGACATTCACAAATCAAATCAGACACAACATAAAAACAAGAGACGAAACGGCCATTTACACGAAAACATATAGATACCCCGAAATCCATAAAAAGGAAGTTCGGTCACAAATTCAAAAAATGCTCGATCAAAATATAATCCGTCCATCTAATTCACCCTGGTCATCTCCTATCTGGATTGTCCCTAAAAATCTTGACGCATCCGGCCAAAGAAAATGGCGAATAGCAATCGACTATCGCAAACTTAACGAAAAAACCATCGGTGACAAATACCCATTACCCAACACTACAGTCTTACTAGACAAACTTGGACGATGCCAATACTTCACGACGCTCGACTTAGCTTCTGGGTTCCATCAAATAGAAATGGAGCATAACGACAATTCAAAAACAGCATTCAATACTGAAAACGTTAAATATGAACTTCTTAGAATGCCCTTTGGCCTTAAAAATGCACCCGCTACCTTCCAGCGCGTGATGGACAATATACTAAGAGGACTGAATAACGAAAAGTTCTTGGTATATTTAGATGACATTATTGTTTTTAGTACAAGCTTGCACGAGCACATTCAAAATTTAAATGTAGTTTTTGATCGTCTTCGAAAATCCAGGTTCAAAATTCAATTGGAAAAATCCGAATTTTTAAAGAAGGAAGTTGCATATCTCGGGCACATTGTTACCCCTAAAGGTGTGAAACCTAATACCGACAAAATTGTTGCCATTCAAAATTATCCAATCCCGAATTCTCCGAAACAAATTAAGGGATTTTTAGGACTACTGGGTTACTATAGAAAATTCATTAAAGACTTTGCCAAACTAACTAAACCTTTGACTAAATGTCTAAAAAAAGACACAATCATAGACGTTAATAACTCTGAATATATACAATGTTTTGATACGTGCAAAAATCTGCTTATTAATGAACCGCTGTTACAATATCCTAACTTCGCGGAAGAATTCAATTTAACATGCGACGCAAGTAATGTTGCAATAGGAGGTATCTTATCTCAAGGCAACATAGGCCATGACCTTCCAGTAGCATACGCAAGCAGAACACTAAACAGTTCCGAAATGAATTATTCAACAATAGAAAAAGAACTTTTGGCAATCGTTTGGGCAACCCAGTATTTTAGGCCATATATTTTCGGTCGTAAATTCAAAATTTATACAGATCATAGTCCACTCCAGTGGCTATTTTCCTTAAAACAGTGCAGTCAGAAATTGATACGTTGGCGACTAAAGCTTGAAGAATACGACTATGAAATCGTATACAAAAAGGGTAAATTTAACACAAACGCAAATGCGTTAAGCCAAATTCCTCATGAATATATTAGTAAAACTCAAAATTGGTTATCCAATTCCGCGCAACACTCCCCTTTAGCACAATAACAAGACTTTCTCATTACAAAACAGACTAATACATATACTAATAACAATATCATAGAAATCGAAGGAGATCTATTCGACGCCCCAATAAATAACAGCTTAGCACATTGCATTAGTAGAGATCTACACATGGCAATAGGCATAGCAAAACAATTCAAGGAAAACTTTAATAATATTGATAAACTAAAAAAACAAAATCCTTGACTTCATAGTTTAGTTTATTTAAAAGATAAAACTAGATACATCATCTATTTAATTACTAAAGAAAGATACTTCAATAAACCTACTAATCAGGACTTGTTCTACACCCTTTTAAATCTCAAAGAATTTTCTCTCAAAAACGGTATTAAAAATCTAAGCATTCCAAAGATCGCTTGCGGCACAGATATGTTAAAGTGGACAGACGTCAAATCGATGTTCCAATGTATTTTTAACGACACCGACATACTCATAACAGTATTCAAGAAATTTAATGACAAACCACCTCATATAGAACTTAATACAAACGATACTGACAATGCCAATGTCGAATCATTTTCTAAGTATATGGAAAACTTTAACGAACAATTTAGAATTAATGAACAAATAGACAATCAATCATTAATCGTAGAAACAGGTGATGAACCAGTAAATGAAATTGAAGCAACACCCAGTTAAAGTACTATCACAGTACATTCTAATCATGAAAACCCAATCATAGGAATCCCCATAGTCGAATGTCCGGTAAATTATGGAAAAAATCAAATTTTAATATCGGAAGTGGAATATAACCCAAAACTTCCTATTGTACTAAAACTATACGATAAATTTAAACAATGGTTCTTAGTAGAGTTTTCTAAGCTAAATTACGAAACAGAAATGATAGACTTTATGAAACAATACATAGTGCAAAAAGTAAAATACTACCTATATTTTGATAATAACTTGTATGAAATATTTAGTTTAACTCTACAAGACCTCTTCAAAGATTCTGAAATCAATATGATTAAATGTACACAATACCTAACAGACGTTACTGACGAAGACGAAGTAATCCAGATAATAAAAAACTATCACGAGAGCAAAACAAATCATCGAGGCATCGATGATCCGGAAACTAGAATAAAACATTACTATTGGCCTAAGTTACGAAAATTCGTACAGACATACATTAATGGCTGGGAAAACTGTCAAATAACCAAATATGATAGAAGGCCTTTAAAATTAAAACTCAACATCACCCCTACAGCATCCAAACCATTTAAAATACTACACGTAGATAGCATAACTTTAGAAAATACAAAAAAATTTACATTAGTGGACTCTCTCTCTAAATACGCTCAAGCTTACAAATTAAATTCAGGTCAAGGCATTTAAATTGTAAATAATTTAATTAAATATTTTACACATCATGGTATCCCCGAACAAATCATATCTGATAATGGACTTGAATTTAAAAATTCAATTGTTAAAGAATTATTAGAGCTACACCAAATTGATATACATTTCATCAGTTCACAACACCCTGAGTCAAACGGTATCATCGAACGTTTCCACTCTACATTAATAGAACACATTATATTATTTAACAACCAACCAAAATACAATAAAGAACCTATAGAAATGAAAGTAAATTATGCACTTTTGGCTTAAAACAACACCACACATTCAGTTACTAAATTGAAACCCTGCTAAATAACATCTGGTCATTTAGAAACCAAATCTCCATTCAACATTGACATTAACAAACAACTTATTAATAACTACATTGAAAGTCACTGAAATAAAACAAAACTACTCTACCAAACAATTAACAACAAAATAGAACAAAACAAAACGAAAATTATAGGAAAAGTTAATGAAACTCGAGAAGAATTGCCCCAAATTCCTGAACAAATCTTTATAAAAAACAGACAGAAGCAACAGAAAACAAAAAATAAATATGATCCACAAGAATTAAAATCAATTAATAAAAACTTAAAAACTGCAAAGATCAAAACAAAACATGGTAACAAAATGGCAAATATAAAAAGACCAAGGAAAAAGACTTATTCTTTTAAAATTCTTCCAGGTTGTTCACGATCGGACGTGGATCAATCATCAGGAATATAAGCGAGAACTTAGGAATACTACCTATCAGTTTGGGTCCCGCTAAACTTGAAAAATCAACACACACATTTATTCACTACTACAACCTAAAACCTCTCTTTGAACAGTATGATAATCTAAACAGTCAATTCGAAAATCTTAAATTAACAATTGCAAATAATACACAATTTATGGAAGAACTTCACAATTACGACAAAATCCTTGAATTCATTCGGACTAACATTAATAATAAAATAAACAACCAGAGAATCCACTCACATTCTTCTAGAAATAAAAGGGGGCTTAAAGACGGATAAGGGTCAATTTTTAAATTTATCACTGGCAATCTTGATGCAGAAGATGGCAAAAAATATAATCAAATATTAGAACACATGCAACATAACGAGCTTAATATGGAAAACCAATTACAGTTAGCTTACCCCTTAAACCTTCAAACAATAAAAAATTTCAATTGTACAATCTTAGAAATACAACATAACGAATTAATTCTAAAGTCAAAAATTATACAATTAACGGAAATAATAAATAATATGCTAATCCAAGATATTTCTGTGCAAAAAATCTTTACGATCAGTTAATTATACTGTATAACACAATTTTGAACATTTCGCAAGATATTGAAAACTTTGTAACATTTTGTAAATTAAGAACCCTACATCCAAGTCATCATACAGAGGAATTACCAGCAGAACTAAAGAAAATCTCAACGCATTATTAAGGTCAATAACCTTATAAACCAAATGAAGAAAACATACTAAATTACGAATCTCTATTAAAAGTACATTGCAAAATCGAACCATTACATTTAAATAATTTTATATCAATTCCCATTAATTTCGAAATTGATTTTGAACTTTTCTACCTGTATTCAATCCCCACGAAGTACGATTCAGAATTTGTAACTATTATACCCAATATCAGATACATTCTAAAATCTAATACTGATACTATACCTCTGAGTGATATGTGTATTCAAAACAAAATATATCAGTGTCCATATAAATTCTATGCCCACCATAACACAACATGCGAAGAAAAAGTTCTCAACGAGCAAAATTCGAAACAATACCACTACACAAACTTGGAAATAAAGGATAACCACTTCCAAGTAGTTCCGAATATCAACCAATATATAGCCAAACTCCCAAAGGAAGAAAAAATCACTATCAAATGCTCCGAAGGAATTAACATTGAATCTCTGTCCGGCGTATAATTGATAAATAATGATAAAAATTGCAATATAATATTTAAACAACAAACACTACAATTTATGGACAAAGTGCAAGGAAAATCCATCATATTACCCAAATTAAACATCGAACTAAAAAATAGCAAAATCTCTAACTTTTCGATTAAATAAAACCCACATACTCTCGGTGATATAAAAATTAATCAAAATTCAACTATTAGAGAAGAACAAGCCGATATTTATATCAATAGTATTTGGACTATATTATTGTACATTGCAATAATTATCCTCGGGTCCTACTTCATAATTAAATGGTTTCAACAAAGAAAAATTTACATTCTACGTCGTAATACAAGGGTTAAGATACCATCGAAATCCAAACTGCGTAAAAAACAAGAAGACTCGGCAATTCAACTACCAGAGGGGGGCTTCCTTCTGAGGATGGAGGAGTTACAGTGCTACGCTAAGAAATTATGCTTGGCATAATAGTTTCTCCCCCTTTCGTTGTTAGTAATATATAGAATTAGAATAGTCATCATTTTTATTAGATGTAAGATGATTATGTAAAATAGTTTAGTAATATATATATATATATATATATATATATATATATATATATATATATATATATATATATATATATATATAGATATATATATATATATATAGATATATATATATATATATATATATTTATATATATATATATATATATATATATATATATAGATATATATATATATATATATATATATATATATATATATATATATATATATATATATATATACATACATACATACATATATATATATATATATATATATATATATATATATATATATATATATATATATATATATTTCTTTTATTGTGTTTAAATTGCGGATCGACTACTATGGTCACTACCGCTTGTGCAAGTGAAATTGAATAGTATATGCAAAGGTAAACCGGATTCCATATAACGAGAGAAAATAAAAGGGGAAATAAATACATGATTAATATCTAACAAATATTAAAAAAATGTATCTATTGAGAAAAAAAAAAACATCAGCTTTAGCTTAGATAAAGCCTTAAGAAAAACGTTATACTTTCACATGTGCGAAAGAAAATTGCACGGTTGGAATGTGCAGACACCAGTCAAGAGCTGAGGTCTTCGATAGAAACCACAAAAACCACAGCCCTGGCTGATGTATGGTGTGGGGGGAAACGAAATGAGATAATTATTGGAATATTAACATTTATGGAGCAAAAAGAAGAGAACCCTTACATATTTGCGTAAACAAATCAGCTACCTGGAGAAATGAGAGCACTTTACAAATGCTTGTTTCATTATTGCTTAAAAAAATACGCATTGGACCCTCAATACCTGCATTGCGACGATGAAAATTAAAACTAGGACACTGCTCGGAAATATGATCGAGAGTGAGCCTTGTGTTACAAGTAGAGAAGAGCTGTGGTTGTTCTCCTAGTAAAAGATCCAAGTGTGTGAGACAAGTATGGCCTATTCTCAAACGAAAAATGACCACTTGCTCACACCTTATTAAGGGGACATTACAGGTTGCAACTATGAAAAAATCGATTTTAATTTTTTTGCTTTTTTTCTAAGCTACATTCATGTAGAATAAGTGGCCGAAAAGCATATGCGATCCAGAAAGTTTTACGGCTCCTGCGGCCACTTATACATAGGTACCTCTCGAGCGCTCAGGGGAGCGCTGGTTCCGTAGGTTTATTTTTTTCATTTTTGGGGGGCAAGTTCGATTCAACTATCTTTTATTTTCCAAATTATTATGATTCCGACCCCAGTTTCTTAATTAAGGGTCAGCAACACGCTAATTTGTTCAATTTCACGAGAATTGGGAAATGCTTTGTTTGAAATCATCCGCCATATTGGATCTGAGGACTACTTTTTTTTTACTGTGTCGTCGATTGCGGTCAAACGACTAGACCAATTGAGTTAGAACGAATTGGGCTGAAAACTAGACAAAAATCTGGATCCTGAACCTATTTTCATTCAATTATTGTTAAATTTTACTTTTTTTCATAACGTTTTAAGCTCAAAAAGGCAATGGAAATTTCATCACTTTTTTTCACACGGTCGCAATGTTGTTGTAATTTCCAAATAATTTCATAAATTAGGTTCAGGATCCAGTAAATCTATTAGAGTTTACAGACCAATGTGCGTTTTTTAAATTAAATAATCAGGAGGGAGCCGGGGCCCGACACCATGGGCACATGTTTCGCGTGCACGGTGCCAAGATGGCCACCGTTGCGGCCATGTTTGTGATAACATATTGTTGAATAAATAGTAAATAATAGAGGAAGGGTAGATAAATTCATTTCGCAAAACAGCATGACTCTACTGTTTTTAGTTCTTTCATAAAAAATTCCCAAATTTGACTCAGATTTCAGGCCTACAATCTGTAATGTCCCCTTAAGCTAAACGATGCTATCCAGCGCCCCACTGACACCCTTACACGTCGCAATTTGATAGGAGATGTATTCAACTCCTCCTGTCATAACTAAAGAGAATGCACGGCCTCAGACCTCAACACGTCATCGGCGCGCAAAGGATGACGGACAACGTAGTTGCCATTGGCTGCACCAAGAGCAGCTCGGCCAGCACAGTGATTACCGGGTAACCCAGTATGTCCGGGTATCCACATGAGAACCACATCTCTCTCTAGCTCCCGTAATCTATCGATTTCTCCGCGGATGTCCAAAACGGTTGGATCTGTAGAGAATCTGCTGCCGATGCCTAAGATAGACCTCAGGAAATCGCTGCGGATGAGCAGGTGACGTTGTTCATCGATAGCTTGACGGGAGTGTTGAAGACTGTAGTGAATACCTTATGGCTCAGCAGTGAATACTGAGCATATGGGTGACAGTGTGAACGACTGGGATGCGTAATCGGTAACAGAAGCGCAGCCTGTACCAGAGTCTGTCTTGGAGCCATCAGTATATGTGTGTTGAAAGTCTGTGTACTGTTGCAATTGAATGAATAATTCAATTAAGTATATGGCGTTAGGAGTAGAATCTTTCGGCAAGTTGGCCATCTCTATATTGGTCGTTAAAGTAAGAGATGCCCATGGAGAAATGTTGGTAAAAATTCTCGATAAAACAGTCCTTGGTTGTCAATAATGGTATTTAACAACCTTAGGAGTTTAAGTGCAAGCGGATAGAAAGAAGTTGAAATATTAGTATATAGATGATTTAACTCTCGGTTCTTGAAATATATGAAATGGTTTATATGCTGCGAGAGCGAAAGAACTTTACAAACGTACCTCAAACCAAGTTTCATGTACCTTATGTGAAGTGGCGGTACACCGGCTTCTCAGTGAAGGCTTGCAATTGAAGTAGTACTGAACGCACCGGTGACTGCTCGAATTCCAGCATTGTGTACGCTTGCTAGCTTCTTCAAGTTAGAAGCACTAGCAGTGTACACAATGGAAGCACATAAGTCATTTCTGGATTGAAACAGGCTGACGTAAAGTCGCAGCAGAGAGTCCTTATCGGGTCCCCATTTTGTAGAGGCAATACATTTGATAGCATTCAATGACATTCGGCACTGCATAGAAACAATGTTGATTTGTCTCACAATCAGCCATAAGAGATGACGGTCGAAAATTATTCCCAAAAACTTCACTTCTTCCACAATCCGCACTGGTCTATCGTAAAGGGATACAACAGGACAGTTGTGTGCCTTACGTAGTCGACAGAAGTCGATAGCACAGGTTTTCTCTACAGAGAAACGAAAACCACGGTCAGATGCAGCCAAAGAAACTAAGTCAACAGCCTGCTGTAATCCCTCTTGACAGAGATCAAGAGACTGGGATGAAGTAAAGATCGTGAGGCCATTTACATATACACAATAATCAACAGTATTGGGCAGGTAGGACACAATGTCATTGATTGCGATCAAAAATAATGTAACACTTATGGAAGAGCCTTGGGGAATCCCGTTTTGCAACGGTCATAAAGAAGAGAAAGGTTGTCGAACTCGAACTCTAAATGAACGGTTCGAAAGAAAGTTTTCTAAGTATTGAGACAGATGGCCTTGTAGACCCCAATTGTGCAATTTTCGTAGAGTTCCGTATCTCCAGGTGTAGTCGTAAGCTTTCTCTAGATCAAAAAAACATTGCAACCAGATGGTTGCGTTTTAAGATGCTAAATTGAATAGCGTTCGTCAGATACACAAGCAGGTCAGTAGTGGAGTGGTGCTGACGAGATCCACATTAATGTTGGTTGATTAGATTGTGGGATTCTAGAAACCAGCTGAGTCGATAATCGATCATGCGTTCATATAACTTTGACAGATGGCATGTCAAAGATATCGGAAGGTAGCTTGATGCAGAAGACGTATCTTTGCCCTTCTTGTGTATCGGCACAATTATCGCTTCGCGCCAGATGTCAGGGTAGATATTTTCGACCCAACGCCAGTTGAGAAATTACACCGTTCTAAGTTTAATCATGGTGGGTAAATGACGATATATTGCGTTAGCAATATCATCATACCCAACAGAAGTATTGGCTGTGTGACTCAGTGCAACTTCAAATTCTGCAAGAGTGAATATTAAATTATGACTCTCAAAGTTATCACACTCAAACTTTAGAGGAACTTCTTCAGCCGCCTTTGAGCGTAGAAAATGGAGCGGGTAATTATCCGAGTGACTAACGGACTCAAACTGGTTTGCCAGAATATCACAAATATCAACTCTGATAGTGTGTACCCGACCATTGACCTGCAGCATTGGAATATGGGAACTTATCATGTAACCGTTCATATACCTGATTTTCTTCCAAAGCAGAGTTTGGTCGAAATCAGTACCGATAGAAGATACAAATCCGCGCCAAGACTCAATTTTAGAATGAAGAATTGAACGCCTGGACTACGCACGGGCTTTTTTGAAAGCTATTTGGTTTAACAGTGTTGGGTTTCTCCGGTACACCTTTAGTGCGCGCTTTTAAGATCGTATAACGGAAGCAACGCGTACGTTCCACCAAGGAACAGACTTCTTTCTGAGACAACCAGAGGATTTCGGTATTGATAACGAAGCGGAATGCAGAATAGAATCGTTTAGATGTTGCTGCTCGACATTTAAATCTGGTGACGGTTCGGGAAGCATAAGGTTGTTGGCGAAAGATTGCCAATAGGCAAGATCAAATAACTATCTTTGTGCTGTTTTTTGTGCAACAGAAACATTATTTGAAAGAAACGACAGAAGAATGGGAAAATGTTCACGGTAATGGGCATCGTCCACTACCTGCCACTGAAGATGGGCAGGTAGAGAAAGACAAGTCGATTGCCGAAAAACTTCTTGACCTCATGTTCATGAAGGTGGCGGAGCCAGTGTTGAGAAGCGTAACATCATTGTTGTTCAAGAAGCTTTCGACAATTCGACCGCGAGCATCTGTGCTTACGGAACCCCAGAGTATATTATGAGAATAAATGTCTCCAAGAAGGATGTTAGGAGTCGGAAGCTACCGTACTAAGTCCTCGAGATCATTTAAGTTCCAGTTGCCATCTGGCAGGTAGCCGTTGCAAATTGTAATTTTCCGGGGTAAGAATACCTGGTATGCAAGTGCTTGTAACCTGGATGTTATGTGATATTCTTTGTGTGGAATAGAAGAATCAAGTACAATTGCAACGCCACCATTCGCACGTGCAACAGGGTCAACATCTCTGCGCAAGATTTTATATCCCCGCATGTTGAAAACTTTGAGAAGTTTTAAATGACTCGCTTGGATGCATATTACTCTGGGGTTGTGCTCAGCTTTTAATAGCTTTAGGTCAGCTAGGTGGTTGACGATTTCATTACAGTTCCATTGAATGATGAACGAACTAGGCATAGCAAATGAAGATAGAAAAGAAAAGTAAAAGTCAGAAGGTGAAGGCTGACTTTATAGGTAAACTCGAAACGTGTTACGGTTTCGGGTACTTTGGTCTGCCCTTAACCCACACACGCCTATCTTTGTGTTTACGAGCATTTTTGATCGTCTCATATTCAATCGACATAGCGCTTGACTCTGAGTCGGAGAGAGAAACATTTGTAGCCTGCCCTGACAGAACAGGAGCTAGAGATGTTATTAAATTAGAAGAAAGCTTGATGTTTTGGAGATTGGGATGTACCTGGTAGAACATGTGGTGGCCCGACGGGAGGAGACGATTTTGCAGTGATGCTAGTTGCTGCACAAGTGTTAGAAAGAGCGGCGCTAATAATAATATATATATATATATATATATATATATATATATAATATATATATATATATATATATATATAAATATATATATATAAATATTATATATATATATATATATATATATATATATAAATTAAATAGTCAATCTTTAATTCTAATTAAAAAAAAAATTATTTCGCTTATGTTAGAGTATGTAGATGAAGCGAAGTTGATAAACCCTAGTTGTTGAATTATTAAATTAAAGATGATAGATATTTTTCAACATTAACTCTTTTATTAATTTTTGTTTATAATATTTTATTTCTTATCGCCTACTCGCGGAAATTTTAAATATTTTATTTTGACAACAATTAATTAAAATATTTCATATTTTAACACCCCCACTTTTTCAAATAAATTAAAACAGCTATGACTATACGTATTAAATAATTGAATTTAAACCGAACATGAATATTCGTGGTCCGCTGAGAGATTTCGTTAGTAAATCCGTAGGCATTTTCTCCGAACACAATTAGTCGATATTGATCTTCCCGCTTTCCACTTGCTCACGAATATAGTTATATTTAATATCAATGTGCTTACTACGGGTATGATAAATTCGGTTTTCTGCCATTGCTTTCGCACTTTGATTGTCAGAGTGTAAAATTGGAAGTTCTGGTAAGAATATCTTCATTTTAATATCTCTTAAAAATTGTTGTATCCAGTTTTTTTCTTTTGCGGCACTAGTTAGCGCCATAAATTCTGCTTCTGCTGTTGACAGAGCTACTGTCCCTTGCTTGTGAGATTGCCAAGTGACTGCACCATTTCCAAGTGAAAATAAATATCCCGTAAATGAACGTCGATCGTCTGAGTTGGAAACCCAATCGGCGGCGGAATACCCACAAACTTTACTACCACATTTACTATACGTGATACCATAATCTTTTGTCTTTTGCAAGTATCTGCGAACCCTTTTTGCTCCTCTACAATGCCCTAGACCTGGGCTTGAATTGAATTGACTGAAGAATGCGACAGGAAATAATAAATCAGGTTTTGTTGTAGTGGACAAGTACATCAAACTACCTATTACTTCTCGATATGGGTATTTTTTCATGTCGGCTTTATTATTTTCACTTTTCGGACAAAATTCTTTGGTAAGTTTGAAATTAATATCAAGTGGTGTTGATATAGGATTACAGTATTCCATTCCAAAAATTTTAAAAATATTTTCACTATAATTCTTTTGAAGAAGTGTGATTTTGTGATTTTTACGATCATGTTGAATGTCTACTCCTAATAAATAATTAATTTCTCCAATATCCCGCCTTTTAAAACGTCTATTATATATTCCTTTTACATTTTCGATATCTTCAAGATTTTCTCCAAAAATTAGTATGTCATCCACGTAAACAGAGATTATTATTTTCTGTTTTGAAGATAAAATGTAAACACATGGGTCGGCATAAGATGGTTTAAAACCAGTTGTTTGCAAAAATTCTTCCAAATATTTATTCCATTCACGACCAGATTGTTTCAATCCGTATAGGGATCATTTTAGTAAACATACTAAATTTTCATTTTCTTTTTCTATGAATCCAGATGGCTGGTTCATGTAAATTTCTTCTTTTAATTTACCATTTAGATATGCCGTTTTTACATCCATTTGATAGACATGCCAGTCAAGTTCAGCTGTTAACGCTAAAAGTATTCGTAAGCTTTGCCACTTTACTACTGGTGAATGTACTTCTTGAAAATCAATACCAGGTATTTGCCCATATCCTTGTGCAACAAGTCGTGCCTTATAACGGTCAATCTCGCCATGTTTGTCATATTTTCTGCGAAGAGCCGAATCCAAAGATGCAATTACTTTTCTATGTTTAGGTCGCTTTACTAATATCCATGTTTCGTTTTGCTTTAAGGAATTTATTTCTTCATTCATTGCTTCCTTCCATTTCTGCTATTCTCTCTTGTTAACGACTCCTCGTACTTTCTGGGATCTTTATCATGAAAAACTGTTGAATCATTTGCTTCGCATTCGTTTTGTTTGTATTCTGATTGATCTTCTTGGTATGATGTTATTTTCTTCCTGTGTTTCATTTATAGGATTATTTATTATATCTTTAGTAATTTTTGTTGTTTTATTTTCTCCTTCACTTAATCCTGTATAACTAATATCATTTTCATGTGGTTCATTTTCGAATTCAATAATTTCAATTTGCTTTGTCAGAAATATGTTCCTTTTCTTCATTTTCTAAATTATTTGTGTCTGTTGCAAAATTAATCATATATTTTTGATAATCAGATGAATATTTAGCTTTGTGCTTATATGGAAATTATTTTTCATTAAAAATAATATCTCTACTGATGTTTCCTTTTTTCTTTTCCATATTCCAAACTCTGTATCTTTTTTGGGTTTCAGAATAACCAAGAAAAATACAAAAATTACTTTTTAAAACGAGCTTGTGTCTCTCAGAGGGGTTATTGATCAATGACCAACATTTACAACCAAAACTTTTCATATTTTGAACATTGGGTTTATTACCATTCCATAAATATGCTGGAACTTCGTTGTTTAAAGCTTTTGATGGCCATCTGTTTCTTACATAGACTGCCGTTGAAACTGATTCTCCCCAAAAATCTTTTGAAAGGCCACTCGTCTCTAGAACGCATCGTACCCTTTCTGCAATTGTGCGATAAGCACGTTCAACGACACCATTTTGTTGTTGACTGTAGGGAACTGTACGTTCTCTTTTAATTCCATTTTGCTTTAGATAATTTTCGAAACGATGATTTATAAATTAATTTCCTTTATCAGATCTAAAACATTTTATTTTTCTGTTCAAGAATGATTCGGCTTTGATTTTAAAATCTGTAGTACAGTAAAATACTTTAGATTTACGTCTCATAAGATATACTGTTGTGTAACGACTAAAATCTTCAATAAAAGTAACAAAATAATGATTACCACCTTTGGTTGTTGGAGATATCGGGCCGCAAAGATCGCTAAATATTCGCTGTAAAAGGTCATTCTATTAAAGGTCATTCTATTAAAATCTAAACCCTCTACCATAAACTTGTTTTACAAATAGCTTAGACTTTCGTAGTTTAAATGTCCAAACCTCCTGTGCCAGGTTTGAATATTTTCAACTTTATTAACAGATTGAACTATAGAAGAATTATGTTCTTCCATATCTATATAATAAAGACCATTTTCTTTATATCCTTTTAGAATACTATCTTTTTTAGCGTTTAAAATCTCCACAATATTGTTTTTAAAAAGTACCTTGAAACAATTTTCAACAATTTTACTTATAGATAGAAGGTAACCTTGCAATTCTGGTATAAATAAAGTATTTTACAGTTTGAAAATATGTATTTCATATGCATTATTTTTGCTTTGTAGTTCAACATCACCTTTACTTAAAACATTTATTTCGTTTCAATTTGCCCTTCTAACAGTATATGAGTCAAATGATTTTATATGTGTGAATGCATTATAACTCGATGACATATGGTCAGTTGCACCACAATCTAGACACCATTTTGACAGTTTACTGTGATTTTGACTGATTTGAAACGTTTTAGCTTCTACAGACTTGACGCTGAAAGCAAATTTAGAATAACTCTGCGTGATATTACCTTCTTGTTCTGTCTTTTTCTTAAAACAATATTTGGCTATATGTCCAAGTTTTCCACAATAAAGACATTTAATGACAGCTTTTGATTTATTTTTATGTGATATAAGTTCCTTTGATATATCATTCATTTCAAAATTTGAAGAAGTTCGTTTCGTTCCTCTAGATTCTTCATTGATTAAAAATGATTTCACTCTTGCCACAGTTACTGGACCAGGCGCTTCGATTCCAACAACCAATGTGTCAAAATCATCAGACAATCCTGTCAGTAATATATGTGCTAACTTTTCGTCAGCCATACCATATCCAGCAGTATCTAATTTGAGAGCGATTCTTGTTATTCTTTCGAAGTAGTCTTGCATATGTTCCTCGATTTTTAAACGGGACAAATATAGTTCTCGTTTCAGATGGATTATATGTATTAGCCCGATTGACGTATGTGCATTCTTCAAAGTCATCCAAGCTTGTTTTGCCGTTTTCGAATTATGAATAAATGATAATTGATTATCTTCCACTGTATTACAAATGACGCTCATGGCTTTTCTATCTATTCGGTTTTCTTCAGTTGTCATGTCCTCAGAAAACCCAGGATTAATTGCAATCCAAACTTGTTTTGCTTCCAAAAATATTTGAATGCTAAAAGCCCAATTCAAATAGTTTTCTCCACGGAGGTTTTCGAGTTTTACTTGTTCAGCCATTTTCTTTGTATGTCTCGAAAAAAAAAAATAAAAATCAGCAGATTCAGTTTCGAGGTATTTATCAATTTCCGCCTGGGCCCATAACCTGTTAGAGTATGTAGATGAAGCGAAGTTGATAAACCTTCGTTGATGAATCAAAATGAAAGATGATAGATATTTTTCAACATTAACTCTTTTATTATTTTTTGTTTGTAATATTTTATTTATTATCGCCTACTCGCGGTAATTTTAAATATATTATTTTGACAACAATTAATTAAAATATTTCATATTTTAACAGTTTAATATTAAATAAAACATTATTCGTTTTGTAGACAAATTTCTAGTTTTATGGAAATATACTAAGATTTAGCTGATGCCCCAGGTTGCAACTTACAATATATGTAAAATAACTGCAAGGGCTTATCTAATTTCTTCCTTCTAAAATTTTACAATAATTGTAGGATGTTGTTCTATTGTTTCTAATATAATGTCGTTGGATTCTTTTTTTAATATGTTCTCTTTTCGATACCATAAGTTTTTACATTTATTCTTATATTTAGAACATGACATGAACATTATAATAATTACAATGATGCAATATGATACGTAAGAATGATGGTTATTATTTATTTGTAATGCCTCTATTCGTGGAGCATTTTTGATTTTTATATAAACTGGTTTTATTTCTTTTAGTTTAATCTGACTTAGCATTTTCAAATTATTGAAGGGGTTGAAATTTTCAAATTATATTTCTTTATATGTTTCTTGAATAACATTGAATTTAAAATTATTTATCTTACATCCTTCTGTTAATTTCTATATTCCTTGTATATTTTTATTCAAGATATTTGTATGACAATTAATCTGAATATGTTGTTCGTTGCGATTTATAATTATAAAGTCATTCGTATTTTCTATTTGTTCCCAAGTGTTTTCTAATTTTATATCATGATATAAACAAGCATCGTTTTTTTTGGTTACTTACAATATTTCTAAAACATTTATTAATTTTAATATATCGACTATTACAATAGTGTAAATTACTTATTTGAATACAGTTATCAGTATTATATTTATTTCCATTATCTAGGTAGTATATACTTTGTTTTTCATTAAGCATAATAAGAGAATTATTTTTGTAGACGGGAATAGGGGTAAATTGGTGTAAATGATAAGTATTTAAAGTGTAAATAGGAATATTTATTATGTAGTGTATTTGATCTCCATCATTTCTACAATATGTTTCAATAATTTCATTGAAAAGCCAAATATCTTTATTTTGTGTTATTTGTTGTAGAGTATTAGGACTTATGATGCTGGTGTGTAATTTTCTGAGGCTACAGAATGTAAGGCTAACTTCGCTTTGTTTGCATAAGTCGTTCATGTTATGCGAAAAGAATATTAATTTTTGAAATTTATTTACAGTGTCAATTCTGCCTAGCCAGTCAAAATATAAAATGTCTCCTATTTGCGTTTATAATTTATTTTCATTACTTTCAATGTTCTTTATTTGTTCATTAAATTTGTCAATAATTTCTCTGCTTAATTTTAGGTTTTGGTCATTTTGTGTTTGTAGTGTCTGTTTGTTTTAATTTATTTGTTAGAGAAGTCTATCATATCGTTCTCCGTCCGAAGCGTCTAGGTTACCAGAAATAGATTTTATGATACTACCAAATCCGTTAATTAGACCGCGTTTTGTTCTTTTGTTAAAAAGTTTTTGAATTTGATTGTCCAAATCGTTATGAATATTGGTTATTATGTTTATGTATTCTTGGCATATTGTCTTGACGTTGGATATTTGTTCCAACAGACTAGTTTTTTATTTTGTTACTTTTATGAATTCTTGATAAATGGGGGTAGTGTTATAATTAAAGTAAATAATTTATTCCGAAGATATTATTTTACATTGTCCAAAATTGGTCAGGTGAAATCCGATTTCTTGTGAGATATCTATCAATTGGGCTACGAATCTGAAACATTTTATTGTTTTAATCTATTTATCCAAATGTTTTTCGTGCCCAGTTGGTCTCTGGTTTTTACTTTTCCTAATATTGGGTCATTTTCTACTATTTTTTTTTTTTAAAAAAACGGTTTTTTAAATTTCTTTAATAATCTAGGATTTTGTTTAGCAAACATATCTTTTGGTATCTGTAAGGGATTATCATTTTCTTTGAAATGTTGTTGTTACTGTTTCAATTTTTCTTTTAATGATTTCAAACAGTTGGGTTTGTTCATCTTTATATTGTGGGAGTAGTTCTTCATTTATAAGTGGAATTGTTCTGAAAGGTTATTCGTTGTTTTTTCCAAATAGTATTTCGTTGGGGGTTAATTTTGTAATAAAGTGTTTTGTATTATTGTAGGCTAATTTTTCTAGCAATGTTTTATATTTGAACTTTTTATTGTTTTCAATTAAGCGCAATTGCTCTAGGAGAGTGGAATGTAATTTTTCAATTGCATTGCTTTTGGAGTTGTTTACACAAGTAATGTGACTTTCTATGTTGTGTGATCTGAGTAAGTTTTGTACGAGACTTCCTTTAAATTCTGGGCCATTATGATTTTGTTTGGTATAGTGAATGTTTGAAAAAATTTTATGAGTTGGTTTACAACGCTTCTTGAAGATTTGTTTTCGAGAGAATATATTTGCCCTTGATTTGAGAACTAATCGTAATTAGTTAGGAAATTATTTTTATCCAGGCATAGCAAGTCCTTGTTTATTATATCAAAAGGTTTACATGGGGGTTGGTGTAAGATTGTCCATTGCTTGTATTGGTTTTCTATTGTATTTGTTTAGTTTACAGTGGCCGCAGTTATTGATATATTCGGTAATATATTTTATCATATTAGGCCAGAAGTATTTAACTTTTAATGCGTTTATTGTTCCTTTTATTCTACTGTGGTTTCTTAGTCCTATGTGGAAATCATGAATTATTTCAAATTGTTCGTCTTCATCTTCTATGTCTATTATAATTTTATTACTAGAAATAACGTTTATAGTGTTATATTCGCAAGTATTTTTGGTAATATTCGCGATTGTTTACTCTAGACCCTTTTCGATTATTGCTTAATAACGTATTTTTGTAATAATGTATTCCTTTAAAAAATTTATTATATCTTCTTCTAGTGTGGTTTTATTGAATTTACAGTGTATTCTCATCTTAGCAAGTTCAAATAATCGTTGTATTTTAATTTCTGTGTTTCCATTATGTGTTTCTAGTAGTAATTGGTTATTTGGAGCATTAAGCATATCGTTTGAAAATTTAAGTCCGTTCACTGGGTTTTCTGGATCGAAGTGTAGTGTGTTATTATCGCTATCATTATTATTTATTGAATCTTTAATAATTGTTTCAGGTAGTGTATACAAATTAATTTGAATGTTTGTATCTTCGAAAATTTTTAGTATTTTGTTTGAAACATCTTCCCATTTTAATTGATCTAATCCGCAACCTAATTTTGGTATATTGATTTCGTGTAGTTCATTTAGTATCATATAGTCCCTTAATTCTTTGAGAGGTTTGTCTACATTTTTTATTGAAGGTTTTTCGTTATGTTTTTCTTTTGTAACTAGGTGAAATATTGTTTTATTATTAGTGTATTGTATGATTAGATTTTTATTTTGGCTGTTTTGATTGTTACAATATTCTTTGCACTGAAATTGGTCGTTTATGTCTTTGGCTAGTCCTTGTGACATTTCGAGATCTTTTGATATGCAGTGTGCAAATATTTTTGTATTTGTCACGTCTCCAATGTATTTAATAATTTGCGTATCATTCCTTTGTCGTGATAAATTATCAGCAACAAAGTTCATTTTACCTTGTAAATATTCTATTTCAAAATTGTATTCATTTAGTTCTATTTTGCATCGCATAAGTTTCTGATTCTGGTTCTTCATATTGAATAGCCATACAAGTGGTCGGTGATCAGTTTTAATGAGAAATTTTCTCCCGTATAAGTAAAGGCGGAAATTTTTTATAGATTGGATTATTGCAAGTAGTTCTTTTTCTATTGTGCTGTAGATTTGCTCAGCATTATTTAATGTTTTAGAGAAATATGCTACTGGCATCTCTTTGTTATTTTCATTATTATTCTTTTGGAGTAATACGGAACCTATTGCAAAGTCTGAGGCGTCGGTTGTGAGGATAAAGTCTTTATTAAAATTGGGGAATTGTAATATTGGTGACGTAATTAAAATTTCTTTACATTTATTTAAACAGTTTCTGTATTGCTCATTATAAATATCAATGATTTGACCATTTCGTAAACAACGAGTGAAAGGTTTTGTTAATTTTGCAAAGTCGGGAATAAATTTTCGATACCAGCCGATAGTACCAAGGAATTGTTTTATTTCCTTTTTCGTTTTAGGGATATTTAATTTCTTAATTTTTTCAACTTTTGATGGGTCGGTTTTAATGCCGTCTTGCGTAATGATATAACCGAGGTATTTGGTTTGATTTTTTAAAAATTCGGATTTATCGATTTGAATTTTTAGATTTGCCGTTCTGAGTTTTTCGAATACTAATTTTATGTTTTGTAAATGTTCGTCTAATGTTTTTTCCGAAAATGATTATGTCGTCGAGGTGGACAAGGCATACTTTGTTAACGTAGTCTTCTTATGTGTTCATCATTCTCTGAAATGTTTTTTAAGCAAATGGCATGTGAACGAATTCGTAATATCCGGACGTTGTGGAAAATGCAGTTTTTTCGATATCATCTTTATTCATTAGGATTTGATGGAAGGCAGAATGCATATCGAGGGTAGTGAAATATTTTGAACATCCTATATGGTCTAATAGGGTGTCTATGTTCGGAAATGGGAAACCATCGTCTTTTGTTTTTTGCTTATAGAAGGTGTCGTTATAGCAAAAATAACTGCTGTCAAAACAGAAACTGACTATATCTTCTGTTTTGACAGCAGTTATTTTTGCTATAACGACACCTTCTATAAGCAAATTTTTGGCACCGCAATGGGTAACCCTGCGTCTCCAGTGTTTGCTAATATGGTTATGAACAAATTGTTAGAAACTGTAACTAAGAAATTACCATTCAAATTACCTTTCATAAGGTTGTATGTTGATGATATTATCACTGCCATCCCCATAAACAGTGACGATACAATTTTAAATATTTTTAATAATTTTCATAAAAAAATTGCGTTCACTATTGAAATCGAGTGTAATTATACCATACCTTTTTTAGATATGCTTTTAATAAGACAAACAGATAGTAACAAGATTATCACTGATTGGTACAGAAAACCTACAATGTCAGATAGAATATTAAATTTTATATCTAATCATACACTTAGCCAAAAAATAGGTACCATCAATGGTATGTTACATAGAGCGTATCATCTAAGTAACCCAGTTTTCCACAATAAAAACATTAACCTTATTAAAACATTGTTAATAAACAACAATTATCCGAAACACTTAATTAATAAAACAATACAGAAATTTAAAATAAAACATCTTCACAAAGAATATAATGTGAGCATCAATGTTGATAATATCACAAACAACTCAAATGTAATTGATAAAACGTATTATAAAATCCCGTACATAAATAAACTGTCACCATTACTAGGACGCATACTAAATAATGAATTTACAAAAGTAGTACTTTATAACAACAAAAAAATAGGTAACTGTTTCAGCAAATTAAAATCATTAACAAAAGATAATAATAGATCGAACATTATCTACCAAATAGATTGTAAACAATGTAAAGGAACTTATATTGGTCAAACAAAACAATATTTAAAAAATAGAATAAAAAATCACAGATATGACTGTTCTTCCCAGAATCAAGATATAACGGCACTCAGCTACCACTGTGTACAGTTTGATCACAATTTCGATTTTAATAATGTTAAAATATTAGAATATGAAACTAATTTTAAAAAACGTAACCTTTTTGGAAATGACTCATATTTTTATGAATAATAACAGTATTAACTACAGAATCGACACAGATAATCTGAGCAAAGCTTACACTAACATTCTAAAATTAAATAAAAACAACAATAGATATAATAAGTAATTTAATATAAAAAATTCTGTTAACAATTTCATTAAAAAAGAAATTTTTTAATGGCTATTGTCTACTAAGTAGTATAAATATGTAACTAATATAAGGCTCCACCTATGAATAACATAGTACACTACTCCTTTAAATGAACGTGTGTAATTTTTTAACATGTAAGATTAAGTACATATGTCTTCTATTGTATAATAACAAAGTATGGTACTGGTTTGTAATGGAACGTACATCGTCATTGATTGTTCACACTTATTATAGTATGTTTGGTTTAATGATGTGCGTTTCACACTGGAAATAAACTTTAAAATTTTCAATTTTAACGAACAAATTGTTCACAAAAACTATTGCTAATCTTAACTTAACTTCAAAATAACGTCAAAATTGTAAAATATAAGAATGTACCCGGACTAATTTTAACAAAACCTTGCGGTAAGCTACAATACTATACAACTTTTAATTATATTGTTTTAAAATGATGAAAATTTGTTAATTATGTTAATTTTGCTTGTTTTATTATAAATCTCGAAACTTAACTATGTAAAGTACATTTATTTAAATAGAATTTCTGTATATCTTGTGCGATTACAAAAAATAAAATATCTTACAGCTCTGATGAAGGTCAGGATATGACCGAAACGTTAGCAAAAACTTGGTAATCTGATTATCTGCATTTATCCAACTTCCGATGAACCATCCTATTACATTGTAATACTAGACATTACGTGTTTAATGTGTCCTCACCGTTGTCTAACTCTAAAAAAGGATCTTCGTCTATTTCGTCTTCAGATTCGTGGACATGTTGTTCTATGATTTCTGTATCGTTAGTGTAGTCAAGCTTATAATTCTGTCTAATTGTTGTTGTTGACATGGGTTGTGTCAAGCGAGGCTGTTGTGTCATGGGTCATGGTTGAAAATTACGTTTTGTTACATAGAAATTCTTCAAATTCTGTGTGGGTGCAACTTGTGTTGGTTGTTTATTTACTGTGTTAAATGGTATAGGTTTGGAAGGGAATTTCTTAGGAGGTATGCTGAATGAGAAATTTGGTTTTTCCTTTAAAATAAGGTATTGATGCGAATAATTGAATTAATTTCGCAAGAGAATTTCGCATTGTTCTAGGGATTGTGGTTCTTTTACAATAAATAAACCCCGTATAGAAATTGAAAGTAGTGAAATAAACTGTGAAACCACTATTTTTTGATTTTCTCTAAGTATTTTTGAAGTTGATTATATTCTATTAGGAAGATTTTTGATTTATATTTTGAAATTTTTTGTGAAATTAATGAAGTTTTATCGGAATTGATTTTATTTCTAATTTGTAATATTTCTAGTAATATAGTCTCTGCCGTGCTTTTGTCGCAAAAATTAGTAGTTAAATACGTTTTCAATTCGTCCCATGTTGGGAATTTATATTCTGCGGCTTTGTGGGTTTGTTTATTATTTGTTAATCCAAACAAGTATGTTCGTTGGATATCATTAATTTGTATGTTAGTTAATGCGGAATGTACTTCATCTACAGCGAATATGAAATTGTTAAGAATTTTAATATTTCCATCATATGAAGGAATAATTTCTGACAGATTTTTGAGTTCTGTTAATGTCGTAGTAGACATTGTTAATTATAAATGATTTAGTCGACTTGTTCTCAAAGAAATTCTCTTTACCGAGATTCTATAAGTTTGACTAATTTCGACTTCGGAATCTGAAGTTACGTGTTCCGATTCCGATGAACTACTATTGTTCATAAATATGTGTGTGTTGAGACTATGTCGGTCTATTGATACTTTTATTACTAGTCTTTGCTAGAAGAATCCCTTTGGGTAATAATATTATATGTAAATTATGATTATCTAACAATGGTAGTAATAATATAATTGTGGATGGATGTTTTACGGGCATCACCGAGTTCTTCTGTTCTTCTAGTCGGCTGATTCTTCAAGAAGAAGCAGATATCTTTCAGGCGATGTGGACCGGTTGTGGAACAGCAAGTAGCCAATCTGATGTTGTCTTCTTTTAAAGATGGGTCGTGGGTTGACCTTGATAGGCACTGTTTGGCCTTTTACGTAGGTTCGCAGAATAGCAAAGCTAAGAAATATATTCACCACGCAATAACTTGATACTTTCTTATACGCAGTATAAGTATTGTAATCATGAAAAATCGAGAATTTTACGGAAATATATGTGGTAACGTTATCTGGGCCTGGTATTGCCCACGTAATAAAGTAACCCCTTACTAGTTTGCGTTGGTTGCCTGGTGCTCGGCTGCCTTCAGCGGTTAAAGCTTTATTTTACTGCGGACGCACTTACTAGGGGGGTTGCCGGGACTAGCTGCAGCGGAATGGTCAGGGTTTATTTCATAAATAACGATAGTAATGTTACCGGGGTTTCTATTATTCGTCTATTAAATAACCAAACATAAATAACATACAGGTTAACGGCCGGCGGCGGATGAATGGTCGAAGTTATGGCAAAATTCGGCCCTAGAGTTGAAATAGTAAAAAATACGCGAACCGGTAAAATAACTGGTTGGTAAAACGAGCGGAACTCACACTTAGCTACGGCCAGGAGAACCATGGCTGCCGCTAAGCACGAGAAAGAAACGTGAAGATACAGAACGCTAAAGACCGCGAACCGGTAATCGGAATCGGTGAAAGAAACGGTCGGAGCTCACACTTAGCTACGGCCAGGAGAACCACGGCTGCCGCTTAGCATGAGAAAGAAACGCGACGGTATAGAACGCGAAAATACGCTAACCGGTAAATGGAACGGGCGGAAGAAACGGTCGGAACTCACACTTAGCTACGGCCAGGAAAACCACGGCTGCCGCTAAGCACGAGAAGGAAAGAAACGGTGTGGATGACGTACGCTAACGTCTCGTACCCACCACGCAGGCTGGGAACCTCGGTGTCGACCAGGAAGACCACGGTCAAGACAATCTCGGTAGACGGTATGTTTTTAACGCTCGGATCACTAGATGTCGACAAGGAAGACCACTGTCAAGACACTTCGCATAGAGGCAAGTGATTCTACGGCTCAATTGGGGCCCGTATATATACTAGAATGCTAATTGAACGAATCTAGGCTTGAATAAAAACCTGCCTAGATTCGCAAATAAATATAAAAATTGAATTGTCCGAAGCCAAGAATAGGATCGCGTACCTTTCGCACCGTAGCCAAGCACTCTAGCCCCGCAGCCACAGTGCTTGTGTAAATATAAGCCATAACTTCGTCACAATGTTTTGACCTTCCCTGAATCGATTCCAACTATCTTTGGAATGACGTTCATCGGTGTGTGTGTGTGTGTGTTTGTGTGTGTGTGTATGTGAGCGCTCTACAGCCCAAACGGCAAAAGGCAAAATTATGAAATTTTAAACATAAGACTTGTATGTGCCTGGTACAAAAACCTCTTATTTTTGAAAACCATATTTCGACCGGAAATGCATGTTTACGCTAGTAATTTTCTGCAGTATCTGCAATTATTCCAAAATGGTAACAGTAACAGAAAATTTTCGTGAACAAAAATTAATGGTATTTATATTTAGCCCAGCTTTTGTACGAATCTTTTTTCCAAGACAAGTACTGGTTTCAAAATAAATTTATGCTTATCATATATATTTTTATATAAATCGTATCATCTGCGCCTGTCAATGGTCTGTTTTGTTTTTTTTTTTTGATTAACAATTGACAGGCGCAGATGATACGATTTATGTAAAATTAAATGTAACATGAAGAAATTTTAAGAGACATTTGCTTGTTTCCGGAACCATTTGAGAAAAAAAGTTTCAAATAAGAGTTGTACAAAATGCTAAAATCTATAATTTTTACTGTAAAAATTTGTCTGTAACTGCAACCGTTTTTGAGTACTTGCAGAAACTGCGAAAAATGACTAGAGTAAACATGCACTTCCGGTCGGAATATGGTTTTCAAAAATAAAAGGTTTTCTTGCCAGGCACATAAAAATCTTAAGTTTAAAATTTCATAATTTTCCCTTCAGCCGTTTGGGCTGTAGAGCGCTCACATACACACACACACACACACACACACACCCACACACACACCCACACACACACACACACACACAGACGGACGTCATTCCAAAAATAGTCGGAATCGATTCAGGGAAGGTCAGAACGTATATTTCCGTTAAAATCTCGCGGTAATTAAATTTGAACTTCGTTTAAATTTAATAAAAAAAAAATTTATTTTTATTGTTACATTTGATATGTGTTACAATAGTGAAAACCACACTGAATAGAACATGAATATAAGTTTTTATTTGCTTATATGTGTAAATATATGCTAATGCTGTAGTTTACTTAATTCTCATATTGCACAGGAAACTGACAAGTGCTATATGCTGACATCTAATAAAATAAGAGTGATAATGACGAAATAAGAGTTACAGCCATACATAATTCGGTCGAAATTTTTCATGATTACAATACTTACTTATACTGCGTATAAGAAAGTAAAAATCATTTATATTTCGTAAAATATTAATTACAACAGTATTCGTTTTGTAGACTTACAACGAACGAACTGAGAACAATCAACTCATATTTCTAACGTTACGTGCTATTTATGCTGTTTCTAGTTTTCTGGAAATATACTTAGATTTAGCTGATGCTGCAGGTTGTGATTTGAATCTATTCCGGATGCTTTTTAAAGTCTTATTAAAATAGAAAACTAACACATAATTTTTTTTTATTACAATAAACATTCAAAATGCCCAGCACCACTTTTAATACATTATAATTACTCTTCTCGTGTCACTTTATAAAACCTTTATTAATAGCTCTGCTTCTAAACGTGCCCTTACATCATCTTAAGTCTTTTTTTTGTGAACAGTGTGTCTTTCATCTGATTTGCTTTTATATACAATTCGAGAGTTACGAAATCGATCAACTACACTACGAATATGATATGTTAAAACATTGTAATCAATTTCATGGAAATTAACATAATTCTGCAGGAACTGTTTGCGACGGTGTTCCAGAGGGTATGCCCACTCATTTCCAATCTGCATTCCTGTATGCTTTCAAAAGGAATTTTTCATGCTCTTCTGTGAACATATTCTTCTTTGAAAGTAATCAACAATAATAAAATATAACAACGCCACCGATTTATCCAAATGTCATTAATTATGTTAACATTACCTGCGTTTCTGTGGAATTGATACTAATTTTATTTCGAGGATGACAGTTTTGAATATAATACTAATCATTTTAAGTTACGTGACGGTCAATCATTTTGAATTACTCTGTTTATGTATATACTTTGATTACATCTAAAGCTTATCCATATTGTCGATAGATATGTACTAGCATCAGCTCTGCGAGATATGAATCAAACGATGGAAATTACAGAAGCACCTAAGGATTGTGATAATTCTGGATCCATATGGGAAACGGGCAAAACTCTATTTAACTTTATAAGGCATCAAGTTTTGATGAACGGTTCCACTGGAAAAGTTGCATTCGATGACCAAGGTGATCGAATCAACGCTGAATACGATGTTATAAATATAAAATTTCATCAAAAGCATGTTCCCGTTGGAAAGCACTTTTTTGATAGGGTATGTTTACTTCAATTTCTTTAAATATAATTTTGTGAGTGTATTAAATATGTTAATTAATTTGTAATAATGCTGCAAATTTCTGTGCTCGAAGTTTGTGCCAACAATATTTAAAGTCAGTTTTTAAATCAAATGTTTTATTTCCTATGCCATGCTAGATTAAAACATTGTGAGCCTAAAGTTTAGCTGCTAATTTGAATTTAAGGTACACGGTTTCCTACGAAATTTTAACAAGGTATATAAAGATATGTTTGTTTTGCAGAAGAAGGACAGATAGATCTGAGTTTCTCAATAAAGATTTCATATAGTATATATGTGTTTATAGATGTTTATAGATATTTAGAAATACTTGAAATCATGATGTGTAAAACCGGGAAATTTGATAAACCCTGAACCTTTTTAAAAAAAAGCATTTATTATTTGTCTTTGATTAGCACAGGACATTTAGAATATCAATTCTAATATACTTCTCCGATTGTATTACTATATATCACCGTTAAGATAAGCGGCTGATATTTGTTTGCTTTCGTTAATTTTCTAGTTTAAGCGCTGGAATGATAGAATTGCAATTTGCAAATTATAAACTAGGAAAAGTTGGAAAAATTTGTTGTAATATAAACCTTTATTTTACATAAGTAATACGATCATAATAAGCACCATACCTGTTTTCTAGATCTTACAAATGAATGTTTCATTTCCTTCAATTATAATAGTTTTCAAACAAACATATAAAATATTCATTGATTATTAGTATAATAAATGAACTGTGTCTACTCAAACACATCCATTAAGAAAGTATCACACTAGAAATTGCATACTGATATGTTATATTTTAGGATCAAAATAAAATGCATTTAACAGTAGAAGAAAAAAGTATTATATGGCCAGGAAGACTACAAGATAAACCCGAAGGCTTTATGATACCAACTCATTTAAAAGTCCTAACTATCGAAGAAAAACCATTTGTTTATACAAGACGTTTACTAGATGAACAAGAAGCCTGCAAGTTGGACGAGATACCTTGCCCTTATTTTAACGCAACTGATGATGGTAAATATAAAACCAAAGATGATGAAGCAAATTTTGAACTATCTGTTGTATAACAGAAACTGCTATGTTCTGTTGTCGAGGATACTGTATGGACCTACTTAAACAACTGGCCAAAACTATTAATTTTACCTACAATTTAGCATTATCTCCAGATGGTCAATTTGGAAACCATATCGTGAGAAACAGTTCAGGTATAAAACATTTTTTTTAATATCTGATTATGCTTTCTTGATTACATATTAAACATACTACATGTCGATTGTTATTACAGCCAGTTAGGTATAAATTTACAAAAGTGGAGTACCACTTTTATTCTCTTATATTTAAATTTTGATACGGGTTTTTTTGATGTCTTAATATATATGAAATACGTGATACAAAATGTAGATCCAGAGCATGCAATTTAAATAAACAAAAACATCGCGATATTTCATAAATAAGATAACAATGGAATGCTTTGTGGTACAATTATACCTATTTTAGAACTTCTTTTTCATTCAATTGACCTATTATATATAACATCCTCAGAAAGTACATCATGTTAAAATTGTACCATGTATTTTGTAAAATGTATTTACTGCGTTTGAGTAATAAAAATTATATTCACATACATTCATAGCTGGCGGGAAGAAGGAATGGACCGGCTTAATTGGTGAAGTGGTTGGAGAACGAGCTGATATGATCGTCGCTCCGCTTACTATAAATCCAGAAAGAGCTGAATTCATAGAATTTAGCAAACCATTCAAATACCAAGGCATAACAATTTTAGAAAAAAAGGTAACATAGTTAAAATTGTACGATTTAGTGCTCTTGTTTTATTGCAAGATATAAATGAGTGTTTGTTCAAATAAAGAGTTAGTGGTGAGCGGGGTTAGTTGTTACAGGGGCAAGTTGTAAGAAGACAATTTTTAAAAATAAGTTAAGGCCATTTATGGCCACTAGACAGAGTCATACAATGCTACGGTTACCGAAAAGTTTTTGCTGCAGAAGGTTTCATAAACAACAAGTTTAAAGCTTATTTGTAGTTGAGGCTACCTAAAGTAAATGAATTTGTTGCAGTATAATGTTGCCTGTTACCACCATTGTGAGTGGTCGGTGTGTGATCAGTTAGCAACAATAGTATGCTTTTTGTTCTATATATGTTCAAATAGTAACAATTTGTAATTTGTATCAAGTATGGTAGTCGAACAAAACTTGAAATCATACCAGTTAGTGCACATTGTTACAAATATGATTAGTTTGCACTGCTCTATTTTTGAATAACTTTAATTTTCTTTCTTTTTTACTTTCTTATACGCAGTATAAGTAAGTAAAGTAATCATGATCAATTTCGAATTCTAGATTTTAACGGAAATAAACGTTTTGACCTTCCTTGAATCGATTCCGACTATTTTTGGATTGACGTCCGTCTGCGTGTGTTTTTGTGTGTAGGTGTGTGTCTGTGCGTGGGTCCGTGTGTGTGTATGTTCTCTACAGCCTAAACGGTTGAAGCTAATATAATGAAACTTTAACTCAAGATTTGCATATACGGGGGGTGTGGGTCTCCTATTTTTGAAAGCAAATATTCAAAGCGGTAGTGCTTGTTTCATTTAATTTTTTGCAGTTTCTGCAATTGCTCAAAAATGGTTACAGTATCAGAACAATTGTATGAACAAAATTTAAAGGTATTTATATTTACCACAACTTTTGTTCGCACGGTTTTTCCAAAAAGGGTACTGGTTTCAAAATAAATTTCTGCTTAATATATATATTTTTACATAAATCATCAGCGCCTGTCAATTTTTTTACAAAATATCCTTTCATGATTTGAGGTTTAATATTTAATATTTATTCAAATAAACATTTTTGTGTAAAAGCAATCTAAAGGTTGGAACAAATATAATAAATTAGATAAATAATGAAATAACAAAATGGTTTAGCCCAAATGCGTGTAAGAAATTTTGGTGCATGCCACTGCAGATGGTTTTTGAAATGACATCCAGCTGTGTGTGTGTTCTCTACAGCCTAAACGGGTGAAGCTGAAAGTGTGAAACTTTTTTTAAACTTAAGATTTGCAAATGCCTGGGGTTGAGCATCTTCTATATTTGAAATAAATATTCAAAGCGAAAGTGCCTGTTTACTCCAGTCATATTTTGCAGTTTCTGCAATTACTCATAAATGGTTACAGTAACAGTAAAATTCTTTGTACAAAGATTAAAGTTATTTTTATTTAGCACAACTTTAGTTCGAATTTTTTTCCAAAAAGGGTACTGGTTTCAAAATAAATTACTGCTTTTTCTATATATTTTTACATAAATCATATCATCAGCGCCTGTCAATTGTTGAACAAAATATCCTCTCATGAATTGAAGTTTGACATTTAATATTTATGCAAATAAATATTTTTGTGTAAAAGGAATCTAAAGGTTGGAACAAATATAATAAATTAGATAAATAATGAAATTACAAAATGGTTTAGCCCAAATACGTATAAGAGAATTCTTCTGCGTGTAATTGAGAGATTTTTTTTGCATTTTTTCGAAGCTTAATTCATGTAGAATTAGTGACCGTAAAGCCAATGTGATACGGAAAGTTTTACGGACCCTGCGGCCACTTTTAAACAGGTACCGCCCAAACGCTCAGTGGATCGCCGGTGCCACAGGCCCATTATTTTTTTTTTTTGGGAGACCATTACGATACTAACATCTCTCTCTTATTTTACAAATTTTTATGATTTTGACCCCAATTTCTTAATTACAGGTCAGCAACACGTTTATATGTTCAATTTCACAATAATTGGAAATGCGTTTTTTGACATCATCCGCCATATTGGATCTGTGAACTCTCATTGCAATTTGGCAATAAAATAAAGTTAATATAGTGTCACAACGTATTAAGACATATTTCCGTCTACATTCGAGAGACGCAAAAATAATTATTGCAGTCGGAACCATTGCGTATACTCTAAACGCGTTTTTCTCGAAAACATTTTTTTTTTACTTTGTCGTGGTTTGCTGTCAAACGACCAAAACAATTGACTTAAAACAAATTGAGCTTAAAACAAGACAAAATTTTCTGGAACCTGAATCTATTTTCATTCAATTACTGTTAAATTTTGCTATTTTTTATCACGTTTTAATCTCGATATAACAATGTAAATTTCATAATTATTTTTCACACGGTCGCAATTTTGTTGTAATTTCCAAATATTTCTTTCAAATTTTTCAGGAATGCAGTATCTTCTTGTCTTCCAAGTTATAATATTAAGAAAGGGTCGTAATCATATGTCAGCTATACATCCGATTTCAAACGCTCTGTGTTGAGTGCTTTGCCTACTAAATCTTCCAAAAATATGTGTGCTATTACAAGCAATGACGGAGGTCCCTTTCTAACTCCTTTAATCTGCTTTTATTGTTGGTCATGAAAAAACGATATCGAAATATTGTTTCCAATTTTATGATGCGATCTGCAGGTTTGAATTTCTGATGTATTACGACAGTGGTCTCGTTGATTGGCAAATGTTTGACCAGAGTCACAACATCGAAACATACTAACAAATGGTCTGGTTGTACTGTCTAATCTTTCAACATTTAGAAGAGAAAGTTTGTCTTCTTGACGTACGATTGAGAATTTCCAGAATACGGTTTTAGTTACAAGTGCTCTATCTGGCGATCCTATAGTATTCTTCCTGGGTGCTGATGGTATATACGGCATGTAAAATTTTGGTATATTCTAGAGTTTTGGATATCTTGAAGCTGCTTCTCTTGGAATTTGCAGTTTTTTGGCCTCTGCTTCTATGGGTGAAGCACAAATTTTGTTCTTGGTCAATCTTTCGTAATAAATCATAAGGAAATAGTCTGAAGATGCTACTGTGTAGCAAAACTATAGTCACGTGTAATAAATATACGAAAGTGAAAAGTAAAACATTATTACTTAATTTTCTTTGCCTATTATACGACTTTCAGTGTTGGCTTGAATGCTGCATCCTCTAATATTGACCTCATTTTCTTATACTGGCCGCATTTTCTTATATTGACTTCATCTTCTTTTTGTAATCACCAGTGTTCAAGACTACTGTAGCATTGGCCTTAACAGCCCAGAGAATTAAAATATCTTACCTTATAATAGCTCCTGTAAGCTTAAGCTAGAGCGGTAGAAGACTCAGAGAAAATTGAGGACCGTTTAGGCAGTCTAGTGGGTCAATGGAATAATTCAAAACTGGCGTAATGTTTTATATTCTTAATAAGTATTTCAGTAGTTCTATGGTTAACGTGTAGCCATGATTTAAGAATAAATCTGTTCGATAATTATTTCGCATTTAACATTAATTTCCGTCTTTTCGCGATGATTTCTAAAGGAAACGGTTGTCAAATCGCGGCGTCACGAAAACCGCGGAAACCGCCATATTTGAAACCAATATAAAATACTTTCTACAACTACTTAATTAATTTCGTTCCTCAATCCTATTATGTTCTTGTTTTATTTACTATGGCTTTCTTCGTTCGTGTGCAGCGCCTAGTTTGTAAACAGTAAAGTTCTAACAAGTATATGTTAAACATCGCGGTTTTTGCAATGTTGCATCAATTGACTACATTATCGGTACTTGTTCTAACTTGGCCAGTACAAATTTAGCCGTACATTGCGTTTACCTTATTCCTGTTGGTGCGTGCTGCATTTCTAACCTAAACAAAGGCAGTTTTCGTTATTTTATTTACATTATCAATTTCCGCCTAATATTATAGTCGACAACAATTTAACTGTGAATTTCAAATTAAGCAAAATAAAATAGACGGAAGTTCTGTGTGGAATATATTATACATGAATTTATCGACAATACCACAAATCAATCATCACCAATGTGCCTTATTTGTCAAAAAAACATTATCAAATGATGCGAAAAAGCCTTCTAGGCAAAATACACTCCGATATGAAAAAAAAGTGGCTTATTTTCAAGACTTAGAAAAAAAATATTTCATTCAGCTCACTTTAGTAAAAATGGGGGCATTGATCGTGTTAAAATTTAGCAGAGTGTTAGACTCGCAAAAACATTCTCAACCCAAAATTACCACATGGTGTTTGTTCAGGCGTGAATTATAGGTGTATTACACAAAAACCTACCTTGAGATCTTATCAGCAAGGTTGATAACAGATATGACAGTCTTATCTGTTCTTATCACACACAGCTAGACACGTGACCCAAGATACCGTATATCGACAACGATAGCGATTGACCTATATTTTTAAGATATTTTCCAACTTTAATGTAGCTAAACTACATCCAGCCGTCAAAGCTCTTACGAAGAGATGATGGAACTCAAAATTTTTAACTATACACTCATACTGGACTACTTACAATTAGGAAATTTCTTCAACTACAGATTCTCTGTTTCACCAAAGCTCTGCCCCGTTAGGACAAAAGACAAAATTTTTTTTACATTATCATCGGATAACTTCAAAGAAAAAACTTCGGAATGAATATCTTTTAAAGTTAAAAATTTTACAACAGAAGCTGTATGCAAAATTTTGGGTGGAAATTTCCAGTGCAATATCGGAGGATATATTACCAACAAGTTTAGAACACTTACAACAAATGTTACGATGTCTACGGAGAAAGGATAAATAAGTGTTCACTGCTACAACAAATATGAGACGAAGCGTAAATAACTAAGAGGTTATAGTTTTTAAAAACAATGGTAGCTCATATCTTCCAAGATAAATTGCGGTAGATAAAGCGCATGCAAAGAAGAATTGAGGTTACAAAAAAAATTCAAAGAAACAACAGGCAACTTTTAAAATTATTGCAAGAAGATATCAGTACTTAAATCTGCAATGGGTTCTCGAATTTTGAATTTGAAAATATATGCAATGTCTTACACTGAATTTTCTTATACGCATTTTGATAAGATAACACCCAATTTTAATTATTAATTCATAATAGTTATGCGTAATATAAATACCTTTAAATTTTGATGAGACAATTTTTCTGTAACTGTCACTATTTTTGAGTAATTGAAGAAGCTTTAAATAATGAGTAAACATGCACTTCTGGTTTGAAAATTTTATTTCTAAAATAGGAGGTACACATGCAAGGTAAATAGAAATGTTTCAAGTTTCATAATGTTAGCTTCAACCGTTTAAGCTGTAGTGCGCATACACACACACACACACACACACACACAGGCAGACGTCATCCCAAATATATTCGGAATCGATTTAGGGAAGGTATATTTCCGTTTAAATCTCGAGATCGAAATTTTTCATTACTACAATATCTACAACGGTTCGAGGAAATTTAATTCGCAAATACCACTAATCGAAATTACTAGTCGCGAAAAATTTGCAACTAAAGGATATTAATAGTTTAAATTTCAAATAAACTAACAATTGTACTTATTCCATTACTACAATTTAAATAATGTAATAATTTTTATTTCCAATAAAAAAATATCTACAATGTCTTACATTGAACATTTTTATACGCAATTTGATTAGATCATTAGCATATATTTATTAATTTTCTAATAACTAATATTTTACTAAACTGTGGAACCCTTTTCAACTAAATATATATCATAGAATAGATATTAAATGTCGAACTATAAAACATTTACATTTTTTGTGTTTTGGCAAGCTCAGATGATACGATTTATGTAAAAATAAATACAATAAGACGAAATTTCAATGGCCATAATTTTGACCCAGTTCTTTTTTCGAAGAAAATTTACTATTAAAAGTATTGCGAAATATAAATACTTTTAATTTTTATACAAACCATTTTTCTGTAACTGCAAACATTTCTGAGTAATTGCAGAAACCGCAAAATATGACTTGAGTAAATAAGGCGATTCAAATTATTTTTTCAAAAATAGGACGCATATGCAAAACTAAAGTAAAAAGTTTCATAAGTTTTCCTGCAGCCGTTTAGACTGTGGAGAACATACATACACATGCAGAAATCCATACACACAATCAGACTGATGATATTCCAAAAATATTTGCAACTGTTTAGGGGCAGGACTTCGTTAAAATCTCGAGATCAAATTTTTTTGTGATAACAATACTGACTTAAATAAATGATTAAAAATATGTTACGATTTATTAATTCTTGTTATAAATCTGCAGGATATTACGTGATTGCGAAACATCTTCTATTCTTTATTTTAGAACGCGTAACCATTTGTAATTTAAGTTTAAAGGGACATAGCACATTCAGATTAAATGTTGGTTTTATAAGGTCAATGTTTAATTATAAACGACAAAATATCTTAATGAAACTTTGAATGTATGTTTTATTGGTCTCATAGTAAACAAAAATTTAATATTTAATTTTTTTTTGGCCCCACGTCTTTTGCTACAATTTTTTTAAAACAAACCAAAAAATCACGGCATGCATTATCACTGCCCTCAGAAATCTCTATAAAATTAAAAGGTTGCTTATCAGAATCAAAGCGGCCATGGAGTGACCTAAAAGAAGAAAAATTGGTTAAAATATAACAAGATGACGTCGTATTTTCGAAAATTGACTTTTTTTCCCACAAAAAATCTCCGCCATTTGGTGTTTTTTAATGAAAATTATAGCAGAGGCTTTGGGGCCAAGAACAAATAGAAAAACATCTGCAGTGTCATGCACCGAACTTTCTGTTGTAAATGCAGCGTGTTGCCAGCAATTTAGGGTCGAATAAATAGACTGTCTTTACAAACTATTTGAAAGTTCTTTATTTTAATAAACAGGAAATTAAAAACTCGACTTACAGATACAAATGACAATTATAATAATATGTTATATTGACTAATAAATAATTGAATGCAGTCGCACAGATAGCCAAAAACATAAGAACCAGTTTAATTTTATGATCAAGATAGTTAACCTCAACACTTTCTTATATGCATTTGGGTTGAACAATAACGTAGTTTCATTATTTATCTGATTTATAATATTTGTTCTAACCTTTGGATTGCTTTTACACTAAATATATTTCTTTGAATAAATATTAAATGTCAAACATCAAATTATGAAGGGCTACTTTGTTAAACAATTGACAGGCGCTGATGATACGATTTATGTCAAAATATATATAATAAGCAGACATTTATTTTGAAACCAGTATCCTTTTTGGAAATAAATGTCGAACAAAAGTTTTTCTTAATATAAATACCTTTAATTTTTGTTCGAGCCATTTTTCTGTAACTGTTACCATTTTTGAGCAATTGCAGAAATTGGAAAAAATGACTAGACAAAACTGGCACTTCCGCTTTCAATATTATTTTCAAACATAAAAGGTGCACACCCCAGGCATATGCAAATCTTAAGGTTAAAAATTCATAATTTTAACTTCAACGGTTTAGGATGTAGAGAACATACACACACACACACACACACACACACACACGCGCGCGCGCGCGCGTGCGCTTTCGCTATTTCATGAGCCTAGTTGGCACAATTTCGAGGTAATCCTGTCATCTAGCAGTTTTTACCGCAAAACAATTGGTGTCCCTCGCCGCTCTGCATTGCGCGCACCTCGAGCGGGATTAATTATTCCGGCAAATGCGGGAATAACTTGTCGTTTCGCAAAAACACACGGAATATCGCTCTCTTGTCGGTCGACCAGCTAGTAAGGTCGGCCGTTTTACGTCACGTGCATTTGAGTACATAATTCCGAAGCTGAGTCTCCGACAGATACAACGACTTGAGATAAATATAATTGATTACTTATTTACTTATATTGATCTTTGGTTAGCCGGAACTCAACTTACCACGTAGTTCCGAAGTTATTTCTTTTGGCACACGTGCCCATCAATCTTATTAGTTGATCAACATTAATTCTGCGTTATCTATTCAAGACCCCATTTTTAAGTTGCCTGGCATATTCAGAACCGTATAAGTGTTTATTCACTGGTTTTTCAAATTTGCAATTTACCATATAACGGCACTCTGTTTATCACTTCACCTTTTTATAATGGTTGTCAATTTTATTGTTGACTCAATTTTTACTTTTTTGTAGCGAAACAGTACAGTATTCAAGCATTCTCATTTGCTATTTATCGTTTTGTTTATTTTATGTTTAAATTTTGTTAATACCGTGGCTATAAAATACCGTTCATCTCCATCTCGCACATAACACGCTCCATCTATGTTTAAGGCAATTGGTTCCGACGTTATTAATTAATTAACGTACGTGAAGTCATAACCTCGGAACGGGGACCGGACGAGAGGATATTGTTACCGAAACCACCAATTGGTGACCGCAGAACCCGTAGCAGCAGACAGCGCCAGAGTTGGGCGCAGCCACCAACATCTCTTTGCCGCCTCCAGGACGTCCGGGAATACCGGGCTGGCACCCTAATATAAATACCCTGGAGCTACTAGCTTAACGACTCACGTCTGGACGATTGTTGAGTTTAGCCACGATCATCTAACTTGCCCTCACTTTATTTATGTTTATTGGGCTTATTTTCCGTATAACTCTAATACTAAGTAATTAACGTGTTTTGTCGTCAAAAGCCTAGTTAAGTGCAAAACTTTTTTTTTTGTAATAAATTGTTTTTGTTACGAAATTTGAATCTAATTCATCAATCTGCTGCAGCTCTTATACCCACTCCCGACCTAGGTCTGAGAGCTAGTCGAGCATCTCGTTCTGTCGGCTTCTCGCTCGCGAAAGTCGTTACAACGTATATTTCCATTTAAATATCGATTTCGAAAATTTTCATGATATCAACGTTAACTTATACTGCGTATAAGAATGTTAAAATAATTATGTATTCTATGAGACCAATAAAACATGCTCAAAGTTTCATTAAGGTATGTTTTCGTATTCAATAAAAAATTTACCTTAATTTAAAAAATGGTGCTATGTCCCACTATGTAAAGAGGTTCTACTCTTGTTAGTGCGCGAAAAGGTGATATATATGTACATGACTTTAAGGTGAGACAGATAACTAATCTATAACGCAGGCTACTGTTTCTTGTTGTGATATATCTGTTCCTTGAGGTGATGTATTTGTCTGTATGTATTGTGCGAAATACCTGAAAGAATGAATAAGAATGATGATATTAAAGATGGTCGTCATGACTGTGTGTCCGGCCCCAACGGTTGTCGTCATTACTGGGTTTGAACTCCCAGCGGTGGTCGTTATGACTGTGTGTCCGGTTTTGAGAAAAACGCGTTTAAAAATAAGCAAGTGAATTGACGCGCACGCAAACGCCGTTTATGGGCAAAAACATTGTTTTGTTTAAATTGCAATTTCTTATATTTCCAACTCGAATTTTGAAAACGGCATGAGCAACCCATAGTCATCACTTCAAAATGTCCTATTCTGCAAAAAAAAATCGATTTTATGAAAACGCTAAAGATGAATGCCTCCTTAAGCGAACAACATTTTGGAGAACTCGAAATAGATAATAATCACGAAAACAATACCGATAATTTTCAGAGAAAAGCCTAGAAGAAGAGCAAAAACCCTGATGACCTTAACATTATAATTTCCCCCTATAATAAAATCTAATGACTATCTTATCTTTATTGATTCAGGCTCCAATAAAAACTTAATCACTCCAGTCATTGTGAAGCAAAAAATATTTAAAAATCATCCAGATACCAATAACATTTAATAAAGTTAAGGGAAAGTAAAACGCAAAGCTGTGTTGAAATAAAAATTCGAAATAACAGCGCCGAATTCCTTATTCCCGAATTTCATTCATATTGTTTGGCGTAAAAATATGAGAACACAGCAATGCTTTAATAAATTTTAAATATACAATCACAACGCATGGAAACAAAGAATTTAAATTATTGCCTTCACTAACAATAAGCAACTCTTTTACACAAATTAGACATGAACACCTAGCCTACGATCAAAAAGAATAGATACCAAATTTAATACAGAAATAGTTAAATTTATTTCCAAATCCAGACGACGAAATATCCGCCACAAATGTAACGACCCACAAAATCCGTACGATAGACGACACACCGGTTTTATAGAAAACATTTCTCATTACAAAATTATAATCCGAAAAGTCATAGTTTTTAAATATCGGAACATAATACTTAGGCATTACAATATTTTTAGAAAAACTTAAGCCCAACAAAAATAAAATTGAAGCAATAGAAAAAATAATGATTCCAAACAAAGTAGAATAAATAAAGTATTTCCTAGGAAAATTCTCATGGTATCGACGATTTATTCCGAATCTTGCTAAAATGACTAAACCTTTCACAGAATATTTCAAAAAGAGTAATGAAATACACATTGCTAATAAAGAATATCAAAATTCATTCAAAACTGCTACAGAATTAATCAGTAACCCATCAACTCTAGAATTTCAAAATTTCTCAAAATAATTAATTCTTTCCACTGACGCATCAAATTTAGCACGGGCTCATTAATCTCTAAAGTCATAAACGGAAAACCACAGCTTACGTATCGAAAGCGTTTAACTCTGTGGAACAAAAAAACAGTACTATAGAGAAAAAATTTAAATCTATTATTTTGCTTATCGAAAAGCGTAAACCATATTTATTCGGTAGAAAATATACAATCCGCATTGATCAAGTCCCACACGTGGATATTTCCCTAGAAATACGCAAACCTAAAACTTATGCGTGGGAAGATTGAGTTAGGCGAATATAAGTTGGACATTAAATAACTACCAGAAAAAACAAATAAAGTAGCAGATTTTGTATCAAGAAAATGGTATGAATTTAAAATAAATAAAAAATTAGAAGATGTAAAGAATACCAATATTTTTGCACATTGCATTTCAAAAGATATAATTTTTTCTAAAAGTATCACTAGTCAAATAGATTTTAAATTTAACTGTGAAGGCTACTGCCAAAGAAACTTAAACAAAAAAAATACCATAATTCAAAATATGCAAAATAAAGCGATTTGGCACCTTAATACAAAAGATATATATTTAAAAAAGTGCGCAAAAAATTTCTAAAGGAAGTACTAACTAATTTACAGGATTATCTAATAAAAAATGACATATATGAAATCAACATTTCTTATTTATCATGGGGATTAGACAAACTAGAAAAATCGGAACTAATAAAAATTTAAGAACACATTTTTGACAATCAAATAATGATAAATATATACAAACTCCCACAAAAATTCAGTTTAGAAACAGATGAAATCGACCAAATCATAAATGATACACTAACTATAAGTTCTGACCAAGACAATAACGAACATCGATGTATAATCGCATATAATTCAGGAAATATAATGCATAGTTCAAATGAGAATCCAATTAGTGAACTATAATTGGCCAACTATTGAATAAATATAGCAAAAAACCAAACTAGCCCTCACTTTTTAAATAACCTATCAGAAATAAAAGTTAATACATTATTTAATGATCAAAACAGAGATTCATAATAAATGTTAATATTGACAAAACAGAAGAGTAATTATTGGAAATTTTTAAGGGATATATAGTACCAGAGAATAAATACTTATTGTAAATAATACTCCTAAGCAACACGAACATACACTTGACCATACTGACCAATGCAAAATCAATTAAAATAGAATAAATCGAATAAAATGTAATAAACTTGTAGAAGCTGTTGAGAACGAAGAAAACCAATCTCAAGTAATTTTTGATAACCACGACCGATATTTAAATCATAGAGGAATAATAGCGACTTACAACGATCTAAAAGGAAAGTATTTCTGACCTAACATAAGATATTACAGATATTATTAATTTACGCAGAATCTAAAGAAAATAAACATGACGGATACCCAATACAACTAAATAACAATCTAGCCCCCACACCAAAAATTCTTCTCGAAATTATAGACATAGATCTTCTCAGATTAAATAAATATTATTTCATCATTATATACAAATATTACAATCATGACATAAGACTACACTTAATAAGCATGTAAGACCCAAAATGAAACGCAGTAGAAAAATTCTATTACGTAATAATAGATCACCTCCAAATATTAAACTCGACAAGTGAAAACAATGATCTAAAAGAAAGATATACAAGACAATATACAAAATGCTCCATAACAAAATTAACACCTTGCGAAATACTTTTCGGACAAAATGCACACAATAATACCTCAAAGCACAAATTTCTGAAGAAGCAGTTTTCATAAATAAGTCAGAAATAAACAAAATTATAAACAAAATGATTGGCAAAGAAAAAATAAAATAAATTGTCCCTAAATTAACACGGGAAAATATATATGTTATGGACTAATGCACATATACAATAAACATAAATTCAAAGTCATATAAGAAAATTATAACCCCATATTAGAATGAGTGGAAATAAAAAAAAACACACCAAAATTCAAACTAGACCGAATCAAACATTAATTGCAGGGCATACACTAACGCCCAATTGATGAGCATCTCTAAGAATCCCGGATTCCTCCGATTTGGAGTCGGCGATTGCAAACTTAAAGAAGGAGAAATCCTACATTATATCAACTTAAATGACCCCGATCTACAGAAGATATTCATAATCAAAATATATTAAAATAAAAAGTCATAAAACAAATTCAGGTTTAACCTAACCTTGAAGAAGAACATAAAGCACTGTCCTATTTTTTCAACCACCTAACAACAAATTCAAATACTTTTTAATTAAAAGCGGTTTATTCAACGGACAAGGGAACATAACCATATCAGCCACAGGTATCTTAGACCAAAATAATTCGGAAAAATGTAATAATTTAATAAATAAATTAAGACAGGATACGACCTTTGCACTTTCGAAAAACTGAAAAATAAATTTTTAAAATTTTTAAATTATTCATTGGTCATAGGGTCGAAGGTCAAAAATTAAAAAGAGAGCCAACACCCCTTTCTTGAGTTATAGCCGCTATAAATAAAGCGGTCTCGGTGCGTTTCTGATGTTGCGAAGCGCGCACACCCCACCTGTTTAATAGACAATTACCGACCATATTACGGATCATATTTAGATATAATCCCTGTAAACTAAAATAGAATTTCCTTTAAGAAACCTCCTACTCTTCCCTATCACAAATATCGAAGACGGTAGTTCTATAGTCTTAAGCAATCTGTAATTATGATATTGAACGGTTCATGTATCTGTATATATTAAGAGAAATGTATCCTTTATGCCATCGTATTACCATCAATCTCATATTGCTACGTTGAGTTACGGCTTTCACGAGATACTTTCGATTGTATATACATTGTTCATCAAGGAGAAAACAAAAGTTGGGCATAAAAAAGGGAAAAGAGGACGAATTACGAGTTCCTCGAAACCAAAATACAGTAAAAAGATGCCGCAGAATCAACACATGTTAGAAGGAACATGTGATATTGTAAGTACATCGGCAAAGAAACTGAAACGAAGTGGAACTGAATTTCGAAGTATGTTGATTCAGCGTTTGGTTATCGTTTCATAAATTTTGTTATTGTGTCTGCAGTAATGACTGTATTTGAAATTGCGATCTTTTATGAACTATGCGCACCAAAATATATAAACTCGTGTACAGTCATGAATAATCATGCTTATGATATAAATCGTCGTATGGTTTTTGATATGCGAATGCTCGTCGTTAGTGTAAATGGCATTAAAAAAGACTGAGCATTCATGTGTCTATTAAATTCAGTACTCCAGTCATTTTATGACAAAATAGTTTTGGCTATTTATATTGTTACCCAGCCGAATAAAAATATCAATGAAGAACGCAGCAGCTAAAGATACAGAATTATCAGTAAAGATGGGATTCATCGAAGTAATAGTAGTTTTAGGCAACGATACGTGGAAGAGGAGGGGATTTTCTTAGGCGTCACGTCATTGATGGGATTGTGCACCGGAAAAGTATTTTATGTTAATCTAAAGTCGAGAATATGTAATGAGTGTAATTATTGGTAACGAAATGTCAGAAAAATCACAAGGGATCAGCAGGAAAAATGGAGGTTGACGCAGTTATAGAAATGTTCCAACGTTCAGAAGAGCTCCGTGGTTTGTTGATATATAGTCACTTCATAGGGGATGGAGACAGTAAAACATATAAAGATATTTTAGATTCGAAATATATGAAAATTTAAACGCCAAGTAAAAAGAATGTATTGACCATGTTCAAACAAGGATATTAACGCGATTTCGACATTTGAAGATAAATAGCAGAGGCATGCTTACTGGGAAATAAATCGATGATATATTTTTATATTTTGGTCTAGCTATACGATGGAACCATG
This sequence comes from Nebria salina, assembly GCA_944039245.1. Lineage (NCBI taxonomy): Eukaryota > Metazoa > Arthropoda > Insecta > Coleoptera > Carabidae > Nebria > Nebria salina. The sequence goes on along the minus strand of OX063270.1, from coordinate 9,766,284 downwards.
CTTCAATTGAAAACATGAAGAGAGAGATATGGGCCACGCTTTATCATAAGATATCGACGGACGGATACCCGCAGCACAACAGATGTCCAGAAGGCGATAACTCCTGGTGCTCATGAAAACAGTCGAAAGCTCGCAACGAACTCGACAAATATCTACATAAAATGGCAATTAAAGATGAACTTTATGAAGAATTGAGCTGCGATGAACTATTAACTTGGTGCTTGGGAGGATTTACGCGGAGCAGCAACGAACGCTTCAATACTTCTCTGTGGGCGCTTGCTGCAATAACTACGTCCGGCAAAAAATAAATCGTCGATATTGCTGCTGTTTTTAATGCATGTTATTTTAACGTCGGGATACATAGATTTCTGGAAAATATGCAAACTTTGAAACTATCTATAAGTCAAAGTTGCTATAAATTTTGTGCAGAAGCAGATAATAATCGTATTCAGAGAGAGGAGGGTTCAAAGTCTAAAGCTACTAGAGAAGATAGAAGAAGTGGTGTATCTCCTCGGAAGCTAAGTTACGTAAAAGAAATAACTGAGGAAGGGGTGCTGTATAGACCAGGCATTGCAGATTGAGGGTTAGTTGAAAATATTAATTAATAATATCTATATAATTACTTAAACGCATTTTTCTCGAAACTATATTTTTCAAATCTGCGTGTCATATTACTCCTACAAATTTCATCGGATTTACATACAATTTTGCAAGTATCTTCACCATATTATATTCAAATTCTGTACGTTAGTTACTTTGCATACCGTTGTTAGTTTTTGTATGGTGCATATTTTCATAAAGTTTTTTACCTTAACACACACAAATTCTTATATAAATGACCGCTATGTCTTTAATATCTAAATTTTAAAATTTTGCTTCGTACAGAGGTAAAATATATTGTTTCTAATAGGAAAATATTTTAAATTTAGTTCTAGATGCCATGGATAAGGTGGAATTTGACACGCCGTATGACAGTGTATCTCGAAAAGAGTACACTTTGGCAACCCATACAGGACACTATTTAAAAAAACAGAAAATATTTATTATATATAAAGGTTGTACTACTAAATGTTTAAAACCAACTTTGTGCCTGCGTATGTTTTGTATGTAAAAACAATTCATAAAAAACGCCTTGAAATTCACAATTAAAAGTGGTATCCTATGGTTAAAAAAGATCGAAATGGTCAAATAATAAAAATCTAAAATTAGTTAAATTCAACTTTGAATAAAAACAAATAAATTTAAATGGAGATAAATTATCAAAAGGTTTTCACTAAACGACCAACAATATTGGGCAATTCAAATCGAAGCAGTCGAAAAAATCAACAATTTATTAATAATCATGCAGAATTAAAAGGACATTTTGAAAATTGTAGAACTCATGATAGACATAAACTACGAAGACTTTACTTAAATAACAGGCAAAACAGATATTAAGATAAAAGAAAACGAAATAACAACATAATGCAAGCACGAAATCGACCAAGTCCACATACAGAACCAGAACTCTCAAAAAAAATTTACCCTTGACATCAACTTTACCCAATCCCATTTATCCATCTTAACAGATTATACGAACCGAAAGAAACACCTATCTATATCATAAACAGACATAACAAAAATATACTTATAGATAGATTCAATAAAGAATCTAATAATGCAAATTACTGCCAAACGATAGGCGCAGAAATAAGTAATGATATCAATAGCATAAACGAAAATAATGATGATTGTGAAATAAATGAAAACCGTATTATATTCCAAATACCAATAAAATAATTATTATTTTTCCAAATAGCCAAGAATTAATAAATTGCATAAATTAAAAATATAAAGAAAACTTTTCAAGGAATTTTTATCAATGATGGAGATTGAAAAATTAGCAAAAGGACATTTAATGGAATAAGAAAAGCTTTAAATATTGCAATTACTATTAAGGGGGCATGCCTACCTGCAAATTTTCAAAATATCGATTTTATTTTCTCAAATTGCAAGTTGATGCATTCTTATCTCAATTCTTAGCTTTATGGAGCGCAACTAGTCTACCTTTGGTATTATTAACCTTTTTTTTACATTTAAAGTGGTTCTTAAAAATGCATTATTACTGCGACTATAGAATAATCCTCACTGTAACAAATATAAATATTTCTAAATTTGGAACATTCAAGTAACACAACACTTTCTTACGATAATATTAGTAATTATGTTTAGTCTAAAATCTAGATTCTTGTTGGTATTTCAAATCTCGCTTGCTCCACCCCTCCAACAGTCATACACGAGAGGGCTATCTACCTTACCGACGTTGTAATGTTCTACCATACCTATTAGGTTTATATTGTATTGTTTTTGACAGTTTTGTTATATGTTTTTGTGTGTGCCTTTATTAAAGAACAAATATAGTTTTACTTAACGAAACTCAGTCGTTTCCATTCGCAATAACCTCCCTGACTCACAGGTTATGGGCCCAGGTACGACGCGAATGTTTTTGTTAAACCTAACGAACACGCACCGCACACGTCGACATGACGCAACAAGGTTATCGCCAGCCAGTCACCCCAGAATCATTAAAAACATTCATCCCGAAGAGCCGCGTCAAGCTGGACGCGTCATCTCAAAGAAACGGGCAACAGCGGAGCACTCCAACAAAACTTCAAACCATGGGAGGCATGATGAACCCTTCAAGTCTCGAGAAACTCAACCAAGCACTACGGCATCTGAAAAATCCAGGTCGAGGCATTACTGGTAAACAACGACATGTGGGGATATGTATGCAGCGATAATCCAAAACCCGAACCAATCAAATCAGGTACCACCGCGGAGGAAGCAGCCACATGACAAGCTTTCGCCGATTTGACCGGTCAAGACCGAAAGGCCAAGTCACATCTGATTTTGTCGATCAGTCCTTCCTAGCTGAAACCGATTCGCGATTGCCTAACTTCGAAAACCGTGTGGGACAAACTCGATTCAATCTACGTCTTAAAAGGTCCTGCGCAGATGGCATCACTATTGCAGCTACTTTCTCAACAAAAAAAGTCAGAGTCCGATGACGTACGTGAACACCTGAATTCTTATTTTGGTGCCGTCGAATACTTACACGCCATGGGCATATAAACAAATGGGCACCTTCTCACAATTACGCTTTTGTACAGTGTGCCCGATTCATTTGAAAACTTCAGGTACGCCATCGAAACTCGCGACGTTCTCCCGACTCCCGAATCTCTCAGAATCAAAATCGTGGAGGAACACGAGGCGCGAAAGCAAAAATCCAGGAGCCAGACTGGAGCACTTTTCTCGATGAGCTACAATTCCAGCCAAAATCCACACCGATCGCCGGAGACTGATTACGAGGAAAAACTTGAGAACCGGTCGGAACTAAAGTGTACCTTCTGCACACTCAAGGAACATTCCGTCCACGAATGCCGAAAGAGGAAACGAGTCAAAGCACAGAAAGGTCAACTTACTAAAGAAGGTTTTCTCGTCATCACACACCATTCCGAGCCGACATCCGCGTTCTGCTCCGCAAGAATCACGACGAAGTGGTGCCGTGCCAGTGGTGCGACTTCCCACTTATGCAACGACCGATCGCTGTTCAACGAGACATCAGCAATGAAGAGCGGACTACAACTAGCCAGCAACACCTCGACGCCCATCGAAGGCATCGGAAAACTTCGAGTCTCGACAAACGTAGGTAATGTTGAAAAATCGATCGTCATACGTGACGCCCTACTTGTATCAGATTTGCGCAAGGACCCATTGTCCAGAACAGGCCGGGCGAAATCCGACTGCAAGTGGACCGAGTTGGCTACCTGTTCTATCTATGACAAGACGAACAACGCGCACTGCTCGCAAATGGCCGTCCTTCTCTCGTAGATATATGGCACCAGCACCTTGGACACCTTAATTACAACGACATAAAGATTTTATTCGACTCCCATTACGCCAAGGGACCGGATTTCAGCCCGAACAATGTTCGCGCATGCAAAACCTGCCTCGAGGGGAAGCTAGCGCGCCTGCCATTCCCGGAGCAAGTCGAAAAGCCATCCGTTCCTCTCGAAATCATTTACTCATATATATGCGGACCCCTGCGTACTGCATCGATAGGAGGAGCACGATACTTTGTCTCTTTCACCGACGATTTCACACGCTGGACTGAACTATACTTCATTTGCTCCAAAGATGAATATCCGGAGAAGTTTGCAGAATTCAAGAGCCCGATGGAGAACCAGACAGGGCATCGGTTCAAATCACTGCAATCCGACAACGGCAGGGAATGCTGCAACGCTTACATGGACCAGATCCTCAAGGAGAGCGGAATCCGCCGCCGACTTACCGCTCCGTACACCCCACAACAAAACGGGATTGCGAATCGGAAGCATCGGACACTGGTAGAAGTGGCATGCTACTTGAGTCAGGAATGGCCCCATCGTTCTGGGCAGAAGCTATCGCCACTGCTAACTTCATCCAGAACAGGTGTCCCAGCAGGAGTCTCGACGGCAGGACTCCATCCGAGCTTCTTTACGACAAACATGCGCACATGCAATTCTTCCAAATGTTTGGTTGCAAAGCGTTCGCTCTAAACAAGCAACCCGGAAGCGGTAAATTCAAACCCCGGGCCGTGAAAAGAAAATTCGTAGGTTACTCAAGCACTTCGAAGGCTTTTCGAATTTGGATCCCGACCGAATGTAATGTTCGAGTCACCAGAGACGTCAAGTTAATCGATAAGTACGAATATGGAGATCGATTCATGGACATCATCGACGCGAAAACCATCAACGGGAAATCCAGACTCCTCGAAGACATGGAGAGCATTCTTCCTGGACTGGAAAGACGCCATTCGTTCAGAAACCCGAAGCCTGCTTGAACACGATGCCTGGGATGTAGTCGATCGCCCCCTTCCGCTTGAAAGTACTTGGATCGCGCATCGTCCTCCACAACAATCTCGGCCGCGATGGGATAATCGAACGGCACAAGGCTCGCATAGTCGCAAAAAGGTTTGCGCAAGTTCGCGGCATCGACTACAACGACTCCTTCTCCCCAGTCGCTCGCCTGAGTTCATTCAGGATCCTCATAGCGCTATCGGCGAAGCACGACCTAAACATCACCCAACTTGACGTGACAACCGCATACTTGCACGGAAACATTGTATATGGAACTTCCCAAACATTTCGAGGAAGCCGTCGAGGAGATCGCTCGAGACGAGAAGGATCCCACTATCAAGCGTAGTGCCAGTCAGATGGTGGCCGCTATCACCAAAGGCAATCAGGTTTGCAAGCTAAAGAAGGCCAACTATGGCCTATAGCAAGCTGGCCGTCAGTGGAACGCAAAGTTATCCAATGTTCTTCTCCCGACCGGGTTAGCTCCAAACAATGGTGACCCATGCGTCTTCGCAAACATACAGAAGCGTATATTCATCATGGTATATGTCGACGATCTACTGATCGCCTCCAGGGAGGAGAAATATTAATCGGCGATCCTGAAGGCCCTCTCGACCAATTTTAAGATCAAGAACCTCGGAGAACCCATATTCTGTCTCGGCAGCGTGAGAAACCGATCCAGGTAAGGCATACACATCTCACAGCTGGGCTACGTTCGTGATGTTCTACAGCGATTCGGCATGGAAGACTGTAATCCCGCTCCAACTACCATGGCCTCCGGTACAAACCTCGCTGTTGATCTCACCGATGACACTAACACAAAGATACCTTACCGAGAGCTGCTAGGTGCATTGATGTACCTCGCCGTCACAACACGCCCGGACATCGCCTTCGCTGTGAGTTCCCTAAGCGACGAGCACCACTCCGATGTTCACTGGAACGCTGCCAAACGCGTATTGCTTTACCTGAATGGCAGCGCCGACGTCGGACTTACCTATAGAGCGGACAACAGTGCGCCCGTCGGCTGAGTCGACGCCGATTGGGGCACCTGCCAGAACGACAGGAGATCCTACATTGAGTTTGCCTTTCTCTTGGCCGAGGCTGCCGTGACTTGGGAATCTCGCAAACAACGAACCGTCCCTCTATCGAGCACCAAGGCGAAGTATTGAGGTCTATCGACTGCTGCCAGGTAGGCGGTATACCTCATCTTTCTGCTTACAAGGCCTGGGATTGTCATCGCCACTCGAGTTCTAGGGAGCTAGAGTTGAGGGAGAGTGTTGGTTTTTCAATTCTCGCCCGCTCCGCCCCTCCAACAGTCATACGCGAGAGAGCTATCCACCTTACTGACGTAGTAATGTTCTACCAAACCAATTAGGTTTATTTTGTATTGTTTTTGATAGTTTTGCTATATGTTTTTGTGTGTGACTTTATTAAGGAACAAATATAGTTTTACTGAACGAAACTCAGTCGCTTCCATTCGCAATAACCTCCCTGACTCACAAGTCTGAAATAAAATACTTAAATAATACTATAATGGACATATTTTTAATACCAACAAATAATGAAAATGAACCTGCTTGTTTGTTTACGACGAATTTGTGAATGACACTCAATTTTTAGAAATTTTCACTTTTATTATACGATGCTTTTGAATTTTGAAACCATTGTTGTTTGTGTTCTTTAAAACTGCCATTTTGAATTCGCCATTTTGATATATGAAATTATAAAGCCAGATTCGAATCTAGAGACTTAAAAAAAATACGGCAGTTGTATATTTTAAAACATTTGAAATTTTGAAAACCACAAAAGCCGCCATTTTACATCCGCCGTTTTTTATTTTGAAATTCTAATGGCATATTCGAATCTTGTTTCATAAATTATAAACGAGATATGCATATTTTAAAACCTTTTATTTATTTCAAAATAATTAAATAAAAAAAAACATTTTGAATAAGCCTTTGGAATTTGATATTCATATTGCAGATTCGACTTTAGAACCCTAAAATACGTAATTTTTCAATTATTTCTCGTGTTACAATATAAATATATATATATATATATATATATATATATATATATATATATATATATATATACACATATATATATATATATATATATATATATATATATATATATATATATATATACATATATATATATATATATATATATATATATATATATATATATACATATATATATTTATATATATATATATATATATATATATATATATATTAATATGAAGTACAGTTTAATTATATACTAAACTACTTATTAATAATAACATAATTTATAAATTAATTAATGCAAAGATAAAAACGTATATAATTGTCAGCAATTTTTTAATCTATATAACTGAAAATACAATAATTAACATAATAAAATTATATTGGCAACTGCAACATGGAAACCTGCAATGTCCTTAGATATCTAGTTCCTTCAGACCAAAAATAAAATTGTTCAGACCGATGATAATGCCATAGTTTTATAAGCGTTTGAAAACTTGTAAACGATGATTCACATGTTCCTCTGAAATAGATGAAGCAATAACTATATCATCCAAATAGGCGTATGCAAAATCAAGTCCGCGAATGGCCGAATTGCATAATTACATGTTCAAAACGACCAAATGGCGTGATAATAGCAGTTTTTTTTATGTCACCTAGATGTACCGGAATTTGATTGTACCGTAAAGATTTTGATAAAAAAATTCGATGTGCGGTACTAAATAGCTATCAGGCACTGTGGCCGCAGCCAATCATCTTTAATCTGAACAGGGTCGCTAATTGCCGATTTTCTTTGAAACCATACGTAGTGGACTAGCTCACCTCTGTGCTATCATTGTGTACACTGCTAGTGAAAAAGCTAGACAGCTTGCACAATGCTGGCGTTCGAGCAGCCTTCACTATGCCGCCGGTTTGCCGCCGGTTTGCCGCCACTTCACATAAGGTACATGAACCTTGGTTTAATAAAAATGTCCGCAGTCATCTGACCTGTTGGACAGTAACTAAGCGCAATCACTCCATCATCACACAGTCCGCGTAGGTGGTGATGGCTCACATCTATGTGCTTGGTGCGAGCATTGCTTCAGTAGGTACTGGTATAGTCATCGCTAGAGACGTCTCGATAGCTGCCTTGTCCAGCTCGTTTTCGTGTTCATCCTCTGAGTCAGTTTCGGCCTCTCTTTCATGTGCTGGCGTCACAGTTGCCTCGCTGGCCGGCTTATCGCGCGATATATTCGCGTACTGCTCAATGGTTCGTACCGAACTCGCTATCCACACCTTACCTGAACTGGTGTCGTGAATACGATAACCCTTGACGTTATCGTCGTAGCCTACTAGTACACCTTCTTAGGCCTTGAGATCCCATTTGGTGCGCTGTGTATCTAGCATGAGGGAGAATATCTTCGACCCAAACACCCGAATATAACCAAGATTCGGTGCTCGTCCATACTACAACTCGTACGGTCTTCTCCACGCTTCTACTAGGAAGCCTGTTCTGCAGATAGGCCGCGCAGCGCACGGCTACGTGCCAGAACCTCTTTGGAAGACCTGCATCTAACAACATGCACCTGGACATGTCGATCAGGTACCGATTCTTGCGCTCGGCATGTCCATTCTGCTCGGGAGTGTGTACGACTGACGTTTGGTGCTCTATGCCACGCCGACGTAGAAAATCTCGCAGAACACGATTTACATATTCCGTACCGTTGTCGGAACGTACGACTATTACTCGTCGACCAAACATATTTTCTGTCCATCGAATGTGGTCCTTGATGGCTGCTGCCGCCTCGTTTTTGGTCTGCATCAGCGTGACTACAGTGAAACGCGAATGATCGTCCACCATGGTGATGAAGTAGCGATGCTTGGTCGTCGTCATCGTCATCGGTCCGCACACGTCCGTGTGCACCAAATAAGCGGTTGTTTCGCACGCGAATCACTGGGAGGGTAGTGCATCCGAGCCAGTTTTCCTTTTATGCACACCTCTCATTTGGAGCTGTCATGCTGGTCATGATAGTCCATTTCGATACCGACGGCCAAATGCTTGCTAATCATGTGCTGAATTGCCGCCGAATCGCGATGTCCAAATTGTAGGTGCCACAACTGAGCACTTGCTGTACACCCTCGCTCTTGCCTCTGCTCGCTGTTCTGGGCCTTCGTTATCAGAATGTATAGTCCGTTTTTCCTAATACCTATCGCGACCAAATTTCCCGTAGAAAAATCACGAATTTTGCAGCCTTCTGCAAAATCAACAACTGAGTTTTTATCCCACAACTTACCTACTGATACGAGTGAACCCTAAAGATCAGGCACGTAATAGACGTTTGAGAGATTTAGTTCATTTGTGATTCCATTGCCACAAGGACACTGTAGCATACCGGATCCAATGCCGGTTGCCTGAAGTGCGTGTCCACCACCATGTAGGTCGATTTTTCTGTCGAGAATTTCCAGCTTCTTGAAGAATGTCCGGTCACTGGTCATATGACTGGTCGCACCGGAGTCCACAATCCAGACTGACTTCTGGTTTTCGGTAACTTGCGCGCGTTCTCGCATCCCGTAGCTCTAAACTTTGTTGCTCCGTACATTTTTGTCGGAATATCTAGTGTCACGTGCCGACAGTTTCTGCACATTTGACTGCCTTGTGGATTGCTCCGCTTTGAGCTTGCGACAGTCGGCTCTGACATGACCCGGGTTGTCACAATAAAAACACTTACGCATCTTTTTGTGCTGACTGTTTTGAGTATGTACGCCATTGCCACTGGCTGACTGGTTTTGGTACTGAGGTTTTGTGTACGGTCTAGACGCGGATGAGTCAGTGCACTGTCTAAATTTATTCCTGCAGTGCCATTTTTATTACGCCGTTGGTACTCCCCGTTCGTATATTTTTCTTAATGCATCCCAAGCATGAGCTGCTACGTCAAATTCTCGAATATAAACCAGCTGGTCCTCGTTGACTGACAGCATGATTCGAGACATTGTGACTGTATTCATTTCTATCCAAGACTTGCTCAACACTTCCGGTTTAGGATTAATAATAATATCCCAGGCCTTCCACTTCATTTAAGCCCATTTCGTTGTAGCTTTCAAATTTGCATAATTGTGTGCATTGAGAATAAGCAACTTACGCTTGCCTTCCTTTTTAGCCATTTTTGTGTTTTATTTAATTTATTACATCGAAAATATAATAGTGCAAGTCTGGGCCCAAAACCTGTTGGTTATTTTAAATAAAAACACACTTATGACGAAAATATTTGTTTCTTTTTATTGGAGAACAGATTGATTAAATATACACGTCAACATAATAAAACAACTTAATTCAACAGAACAATTGGCAATATAAAACATGCACACTAGACTTTGGTATTTTTCCAACAATAATGTTTTAAAATCCTACTACGTTCAGTTGCAAAATATTTTTTTTAAAATTTCAAATACGAAGGAAATTTCATATTACTGCTTCCAGCATGGCGGTCTGTTTTTTTTTTCTCTAGGTTGAATGTTTCATTGGCATAGAACTTTTTAGCACCACTTCCGGTCGCTCTAATTTCTACATTGTTATATATATAATGCTTTTAAGAAACAACATCAAAAATAAAAAATACCCCGCCTTTTTCCGGATTTTCGTAATTTATATTTTATAAGTGGCGGCCGACCAGCAAACAAATATGTACTACGCTGCGAAGAGTCCTACTGTATATACACAGTTTAACAATAATCTGTATCTAAGATTTATTTCTGTTATCAGTACCTGCGAATATTACGAAGCTTATGAACTTTATTAATCTTTTAATCTATGAAAATAATATAAATAAATAAAGTGGGCTGGAGTGGTTTGGATTATGCATACGAAAATATAATACATTTATTTGACGGTAAGATTTAAAGAAAAAACTGCGCTAAATGTAATATAATTAAGCTAATGCGTATATCTATAATTAATATTTTCGTTAATGTTATCGGCATTTTCTTAATATAGGATAAACTTCATCTCTTATACGGCAATTTTGATGCAGGAGACATTATTCTTATATATATCGGGATTTGTATATTTTGTCTTCTGATGAATTGTAGGAATACTTGCTAATAATATGACTAATTATTTTACAAGAACGTCTTATTATTTTTAAATACTTATATTGTTAGCAAATGCATTAAATATTTCCGCCCTCCAATTTTAGTTTTAAAATAATGTAAATAGGCAGTGATAATGTAATACATTCATTCATTTGTTTATATTAAACCAAAAACATAAATTTTCTATTGAGCAGCTTTAAAAGAATTTAGTGAAGTTATGAAGCTACATATCTTGTAAATTAAATTAATAATTAAAGTTTTAGCGGCATTAACAGACAAATAATCTAAAAAATTACTAGGTGACATGCCAAAAATGAAGATTGGCTTCATAATTTTCTAATAACCTCAGATCCGTATATTACGAGTCTAAGGTATAAAAGCATTATTAATGAAGATACTTTAAGTGAAGATGCTCTTAATTTATTAAATATTGCGTTTTATTTTATATATCAATAAAAAAAAAATTTTTTTTTTATAACCCATTTTTATTTACAATCTGTCTTATTAACTGACATTCAGTAAAACTTATAGTAAGATGTACAAAAATACATTGGCATGTAGAGGGTGCTATCCTGTGATAGTCCTCTTCTTATTCTAGTGCTAATTGTGTCAATTTGCTAACTGGCTTCTTTTCTGTCGACTCTGCATGACAGGTCGGGAATTTGCTAGGTGGCTTTTTTTCTGTCGCCTCTGCATAACAGGTATGATGACACTAAAAACATTGAAATTGTTAGTTACATTTATTAGGTAGGTCATGTATGTTATCACGTTTTAAGCGTTCTTTTATTTTCACTGTCAGCAAATTACTTGCTGAAGTATTTGGATGCGCACGTAATCTGCTATGATATTTCTCACTGAAGTTTTTTATTTCGTCTTTCACTGTCACTACGGAGAGATCGTGGTGAATTATGGCGTTGGTGACGAACCATGGTGCATTAAGGACAGAGCAGAGCACTTTGGACTGAAATCTCTGCAGGATTTCAATGTTGGGGTTACTGGCGGTACCCCATAGTTGGATTCCGTACGTCCAAACTGGTTTGAGGAGAGTCTTGTAAAGAAGAATTTTGTTTACTGTTGAGAGTTGAGATTTACGGCCTACATGCGACTGAATTTCAGGCCAAGTCGTTTACTTTTCGTCCATATGAGTTTTTTCCAAATTAAACGACGATCTTAGTGCATGCCTAGATATTTCGCCTCTTCTGTATATATGACAGGGGTAGATTTGGTTTCATTTGCCCTAATTCTCCATTTTGTTAACCATGGTTGAATTTTGTTCAGATGTGCCTGAAGATATCTTGTGGCCACGTTGTGATCTTCGTGAGAGGCAAGTATTGCTGTATCATCGGCGAATGTTGCGATGAATGTTGTTTCTGATGTTGGCAGGTCAGCTGTGTATAAGAGATATAGTATGGGTCCTTGTGGGACACTGGATTCTATTGGGTAGAGTCTGGTTTGTTCATCTTTATATTGAATATAGAAGTATATGTTGGAAAAGCATGATTTGAGGATTTGGTAGTAATTATGTGGTAGGATTTTTTTTAATTTTAAACAATAGCCCGGTGCGCCCGACTTTATCGAAAGCATGACATATCTAAGATGGCAGCTGAACAGTATTTTTTCTCTTCTAGATTTTTTTATATTTCGTTCACGACTCTGTGGATTTGTTCAATCGTTGCGTGTTGCGTACGAAATCCGAATTGGTGGTTTGGAATTATGTCTTTTTCCTCTAGCACTGGCTTTAGGCGCTTAAGCAATAACTTTTCGAAAAGTTTGGAAATTATAAGAAGGAGACTGATGGGTCTGCAGGAGCTTACTTCTTGTGGTGGTTTTCCTGGCTTGGGTATAAGGATAATTTGAGCTACTTTCCACTGAGAGGGAAAGTATTCTAATCTTAGGACTGAGTTACAGATCATTGTTATCAGCATGATTCCTTTAGAAGAAAGTTCTTGCAGAATCCTTCCTATTATTAGGTCATATCCTGAAGCTTTTTTGGGGTCAAGATTTGTTATAGCGTTTTTTATTTCACTAGTTTTAAGTTTGACTATAGGCAAGCAGAGTTGTAGGGGAGTCTCTAGGTACTGCAGGATTTCTTGTTCTTCTTCTACCGAAATTTCACTAGGAAAGGGTTGGAATACTGTTGATAAATGTTGCGCAAATGTGTTCGCTTTTGACTGGTCGGTTCTGGCCCAGCTACCATTTGCTGGGAGTAAGGGTGGATTTGACTGTTCCGGTTGTTTGTGCTTTTTTGTTGCTCGCCAGAGGGAATAGTCTGTGGATGCTGACGGAGTGAGATTTTCTAAGTATTCTTCGACAGATTTATTTCGCAGGTTGCTTAGTAACGTTTTGACTATTTTTATTGCCTGGTTAAGTTTTGTTTTATCCTGTGGTGATCTTGTTATTTGCCATTGTTTGCGTAGCTTCCGTTTTTCAGCGACGATGTCCCTAACGATTTTTGGACAATTTTCTTGTTTTTGATTGGCGTTTTGTACCGGTTTTGCGCCCCATGCTGATTCTTGTATTGCGTCATTTAGGAATTCTATGGCTTCGTCTATTTCGTGTTTGGTTTTGAGTGAAATTTCGAGCAGATTTCTGAATGTGTGCCAGTCTGTTTTTTTACTAATGAGTGATGGAGGTTTTTGTTTTATTGTTATTTGCCTATTTACAGTAATTATGACTGGAGAGTGGTCCGATGATAGATCTAAACAACTTTCGGCATTTAGATAATGTGATGACACGCCTTTTACTACACAAAAGTCTATGAGATCCGGAACTTTTCTTCTGTCGCTAGGCCAGTATGTAGGTTGGCCAGTAGATAAATGATGTAGATTATTCTCTTGCATTGCTTGGTAGAGTTGTCTACCTTTACGGGTGGTCAGTCGTGAACCCCAGTAGGGATGTTTCGCATTGTAGTCACCTCCAGCTATAAATCAAGACCCCAGAGTGTTATAAAATTCTTTAAATTGTGCCTTGTTATTTGTGTCTCTAGGTGGACAGTAGACAGCTGAGATAGTTAGAGGTCCTGTGGTCTCCTCGTTAATTACAATGCTAGTAGCTTGGAGGTGTTCGTGCTGGTATATATTTAGTTCATGGTGCTGAATTTGCTGTCGGATGATTACGGCAGTGCCTCCATGGGCTGTACCATGTGGGTGTTTAGTATTGTATATTGAGTATCCTAGTAACTTCAGATACGTATTATTTGTAAAGTGAGTTTCGGAAATGAGCATCACATCTATGTTGTGTTCTGCTATAAATATTTTTACTTCTTGGCTGTGTTGTCCAAGACCATTGGCGTTCCAGAGAGCGATTTTTAGGAGCTGGGGTATTATTTTATTTCAGCCACAAGGGTAGTGAGGAGATTTAGCATGGTGTCCATGCGCTCTATCAGTTTGATCATCATAGCTTCTAGTTTACTATTTTGCTGTTTGTCGGAAGTATGATTTAAATTTTGTTGCATGTTATGTTCTTCTTGTGTTTGTTGGACATTAGCTCTTGTCTTTTAGGCGTATGATACGCCTGGTTGTGTTGGATTTCCGGTTATGTTATGGTTGACTGTATTCTGTTTTTGTATAAGGGGTGGGAACTTACGTGACTGTATTTCTTTAAAGACACTACAGCCTTTGTAGTTCGCTGGGTGGTTTCCTCCACAGTTGGTGCAGGTTGCGGCAGTACTTTTATCTTGTTTGGGGCAGTCTCTAGTCAGATGATCACCAGTGCACTTCACACAACGTGGTGAAAGCTTGCAGAAATTTTTTGTATGCTTAAATCTTTGGCATCTTGTACATTGAGATATTTCTCTTTTTTTTGGCGTGGAGGTTCAAATTTGATTTTCGAGTGCATAAGGTATTTAGTGTCATAAATTTCTTTATTATTGTCCTTTTGTAGCAACTCAACAAAGAACATAGGTAGAGGGGCTTTTGTTATTTTATGCTTAATATTCCATATATTTAATGCATTGTGTCCATATGAGTGTATTTCTTTCTTCAATTCTTCGATGTCAACAGTGTGGTGAAGATCACGTAGTACAACTTTGAATTTTCTTTCCGATTTTGATTGAAACGAATGGTATTCTGTTTTCTTTTCTTCTAGTTCTTTCGTTATGACGCGATAAAATCTAGGCTCGGTCAGTTGGATTTTTGCTTGCGAACTTCCAATAAGCTTATTTACGTAATTGTCTTTTGCGTGGAGGTTCAAGAGGTCAGTCAGAGGCTTTATGTTTCCTATGCCGGGTACGAAAATTGGTGGAGGTTTAATAATTTCAGGACTAATATCTTCTTCAATTAATTCTTCTACACTTAGTTTTTCGAATTTATTTGAGGTTTCAGGTCCATTGAGCCAGTAGTCTGTTAGGGTTTTCTGTCTTACTTTTCTCTTTTCTTCCGGGTTGGATCTTTTGCTCTTTCTGGAATTGATAACTGTCCAGCTGTCTTCAGTTTTATCTAGTAGAGCAGGTTCCGAGATCGACTGGGTGTTTAAGGTCGAAGCGACTTCTTGTTCATTTAGACTTACTGTAGGGATTGTTATTTGCTCTGTGTCTTGGGGTGTTGGTGGTACTATGTTAGATTCGAAATTTGATAGTTTCCTAGTAAAAATGGGAGATCTAACTATTTTTGCGCTTTTTGAGAAGGCGGGCGATCCTTCGGTATCCATTATGCTGGTCGTTTGTTGGAGTGCGTGAGATGTTGAAGCCTGTGCGTAGAGTTGAGTGGCCGACTTCGTTCGTGCGTGCTCGTTGGATGGCAAAGGAGGCGTTGGTGGGATGAATCCCAAGTTCTTTAATTCAGCTGGTATAGCTTTCTTCCCTGATGGTGGAATTATTGAATATTTTCCGTCGGTTCTTTGTATAATTTTGCTTTTGGGTCACCTTTCATGGTAACCAAGTAACGTATATAAAATAAAACTATAACATTCGCGATTTAAATTTGCTGCATTTGCATAATTAAGTAATACACAAATTGAGGTATGTGTAATTAGCTATTTGCAATGTAAGCAATACTACTCTCATGAGCGAGGAACCGCACATCTAGCCCGTACAAATATTCGCGTCAGAATGATCAATCAAAAATAAGCCATGAAACTGAATATTATAATCTTTGATAACCACTAATAATTTTTTTCCATTATACGCTATTAGAGCAAATGTTTTGATAAATAACACATTACCAGCCAAAATAAAAATAAAATTACTAGTATTATACTCTATAAGAGCTATGGTTTTGATAGATTACACATTATCAAACAAAAACACAGACATTTTTTTCCAAGTAAAACTTCGGTCTAATTGCAAATTTTATGCTTAATAATCACAAAAAAAAAATCTTAAAAATCTTTATTTTGAACCGAATGGCAGAGTTTTGGCCATTTTTCGAGCGTGTCTTCCCACAGTGCGACGTATTACATGAAGCTGTAGAAATTTCAGTAACTAAAAGTTACTCAAATATTAATTTAACAAAATTTATTAAACAAAATCATAGATATTGATTTTATAATAGTTATATCTTCAAAAATTAATATTCTAAGTAAAATTTAGATTTTACATCAATAATTGGTTTTAATAATTAATGAAAATTGTTTAATTGGCATGATCGTCCTGTATTGGACCTACGTTGTGTGCGTGTGTGATAACCAAATAATTCGTTTATATAGAGTGGCACCAGAAATGAGTTATACGTAATATCGAAATAATAGAGTTTGAAGCCTTTTAATAACAATCGGTTTATTGAACATGGATTTATAAAATGCAATATAAATTATTACATGACTCTGTGAGTCTGACTGATAGCTTGTGCTTTCGCCTAAGCTCACATACTGACGTAGAATTAAAACGACTAATCACTAGACTTTACTAATTTAGTACTGTGTATGAAATCTGACGGTCACAAAGATATTTTATTTTAAGAGCTTTTGTCCGCCGTTTGTTGGCAAGCGCGTGACCCGTATAAATAGTAATAGTCGTTGACACCTTGTCATGAGAGGTTTATTGAATTACAGCGTTATTCAGTCCAGTCTGGCAATCGATATTTAATTTAGTTTAGTAGTATGCAATGAGGAACTTAATGATCCTCAATCCATCTCATATGCTAGTTCTCACAAAATCATAGATATGTCGTTAACAACAATATATGAAAGTATTTTGTATTAAATGTGGGATAAAGGATCTTCTCCCTTTTGGTTGGTAACCCTCTGATTACAACGGTCGGTTGATTGGGAGATAGTTCAACTGGTAGCATTGATTAGTAGATTGATGGACTGGTCGGTTTGATTGGCGATTGGATTTTACTGGTTCATTACTACTCGCACGTTATCCGCGAAACTCTCAAAACCCATAAACTCTCACCTCAAATCTCGATCGTGATTAAAAACGATCGTAAACTCGTTCTTGAATTAGTTACTCGTCAATCTGTAGCGTAAAAGAACTTAATGAAATGATAAACTATTAAATCAAAGGACGTTTGTATTTTTAAATAGACTAATGCCGTAGTAATAATTAAAATACAAGTTTCAAAGAATACTAAAAACTATAACAACTGATTAGATAAACAGAATATACAGACTCGGTAAAGATATTAAACTGCTTTATCTGATACTAAAATAATAGATTCTATATATTATTATTTCTCACGAAAATTATTACATTTGAACAGTTTGACAGAAAAAAAAATTGCCTCATTAAGCGCGAAACTCTGTCTTCTCTGTACTCTTTAAACGTACAGCTGTGACTATCTTCCTACAGCTGATAAATAGTCACCCCCTCAACATATGTTCTTTTCTATAACATAGAAAAACAAATATAAATCCAAAACTATGTGTGATTATACTTCCTTATTCGTTAAAATATTCTACTCATCAGTACGGTTCTGGTTACCGGTTCACGGGCTTTGCGTCTTCGAGGTTGACGCACTTGCTAAATCTATTGGTAAGAGATAGAAAACCAGCCCATCTCCACATACTTACGCATCCGTGCATCTCACATACTACTGTTACACATTTCTTTCTTCAATGTATAAATAATTATACGAAATTTTATATTTAAATTGTCATTATTTTTGTACTCAAACGCCGATTGTGGCGGCGCGGATGATGCCATCTTGACCCGGATGTGTGGAGTGTGGCAAATGAGTCACCGTATAGGAGGGATGTTATCTTCGCGAATGAGTACCAATTGACCGGGAGCAATGATGTTGGTTCTTTTTGATGCCCATTTGCTACGGTTTTGGAGTCGGGAAAGATACTCCTTGACCCAGTGTGACCAAAAATGTTTGCGGAGTTGCTCAATATGTAGTTTGAAGTTTTGTTTGAATGGTATATTAGACACGTAACGACCTTCATTGTGACGTCGGACAATCCTTTTAAAATGATCTTCACAGAATTGTTTAGTGGAAGAATAACGACATGAATCAGAATATTCTTCAATGTCCCAAAACGATGCTTATTTATTGCTTAGGTAGCAATCAGTGGAGAAGTTACATAAAGCTTTACTTTAACGGGGATTTTGTTAAAAACGTTCTCCGGAAACCATCCATCCCAGAGAAGTCTTTTGCAATAGCGGGACCCTTTCTATGCCTTATTTGGCCTACACATAATAAATCCCAGAATAGTTCAGCACCAATTAATAAATCTATCATACTTAATAGATATACATATATATATATATATATATATATATATATATATATATATATATATATATATAAGTTATATTGGTGTATTATAAGCATGTTACATATTGCATTATTAGCTGATGATTTGATTTCTTTGTCTTGTTCGACAACCCATGTTTTTTGTCACGTGAAAAGTATAAGTTATGAAACCTATAAATGTTCCGAATTTTAGATATTTTTTTTTTTTTTTTTTATTATTACGTTTAATTTACAACTGGCCAATGTTTCGGCCAACCAGTAAATGTGATAAGTTACATGTCATGCGAAGGTTACACCCAATGGTGGTCCTTCTTACCAATAATGTGTGTGTTTAAATTAGTACGTTAGGTCCAGTGGTTTTGTCCTGTTTAGGCGTCTCGTTTCGTATTCGTTGTTGAGCAGGTTTATAGCTAATTGATTCGGGTGTCTGTTTAATCTATCTTCATGTTTTATGGAAAGTCTCTTTATTTCTTCTGAAACGTATTTTATCCGTAAATCGGAATGGATGGTTTCATTTTTGACGTACCATGGTGCGTTGGAGATTATTCGCAGAGTTTTGTTTTGGAACCGTTGTATGATATTTCTGTTTGACTTTTTGGCGCAGCCCCACATTTGGATACCGTATCTCCAAATTGGTATTAGTACGACTTTGTAGATGAGAATTTTGCTGTTTAGTGAAAGTTGTGACTTACGGCCTATTAGCCAGTATATTTTTCTAATTTTCATGTCCAGTTGCTTTCGCTTTGCAGTAAGGTGGTTTTTCCATGATAGTCGTTTATCTAGGTGCATGCCCAGATACTTGACAACTGATTTTTCAGGTAAATTTTTATTATTTAAGGATACTTCCGGGCATGTTGCATGCCTTGTTGTAAAAGTTATGTGGACGGATTTTGCTTCGTTAATTTTAATTCTCCACTTACTTGCCCATTGTTGTATGTCATCAATGGATTGCTGTAGCAGCCTCGACGCCTCAATTGGACATGCGTGTGACGCCAGATATGCGGTATCGTCTGCATATGTAGCAGTAGTTACGTTTGCAGCACAGGGCAGATCTGCGGTATATATCTGGTACAGGATCGGCCCGAGGACGCTTCCTTGAGGTACTCCTGCATTTATACGATAGTGTTTGGAGAAGTTTTCTTTGTGGTTAACTTGGTAGAATCTATCGCTTAGGTAGGATTTGACTATGAGGTAGTATTGGTGTGGGAGGGTTTTTTTGATTTTGTATAATAAACCTGGGTGCCAAACCCTATCGAAGGCTTGGCTGATGTCCAGGAAGGCGGCCGAACAGAATTGCTTTTCTTCGAGAGCCTTCTCTATCTTATTGACAACTCTATGAACTTGCTCTATTGTTGAATGTTGGTTTCTAAACCCAAATTGGTGTTCTGGGATCAGATTATTGTCTTCAATTATGGGTTTTAAGCGTTTTAGAATTAATTTTTCAAGGATCTTAGATAAGGTAGGAAGAAGAGATATGGGTCTGTATGATGTTATTTCGTGATCTGGTTTATCTGGTTTGTGGATCATAATTATTTGTGCAAATTTCCACAGTATGGGAAAGTATTGGACTCGGATAACGGCGTTAAATATTTGTGTGATTGCAACTAGGACCTTTTCTGGAAGATTTTTAAGTATATTAGCAGTTATTAGATCGTATCCTGGGGTCTTTTTGTGGTTCGAAGAACGAATTTCGTCCTTGAGTTCTGCAACGGTGAAGGATCTTATCGGAGGGGATAGTTGCAATGGACTATCGAGGAATGACAGGAGTGTGTTCTCTTCGTCAATTGTTGTCTGCGATGCATTTGGTTTAAAGGTGTTGGATAGGTGCTCAGCAAAAGTTTCAGCCTTGTCTTTCTCTGATCTAGCCCACGTACCATTTTCTCTTCGAATTGGGGGGATTCGTTGCGTTGGTCTCTTAAGTTTTTTGGTGGCTCTCCACAGCGAGTAGTCTTTGTCAGCGTTGGATGATAGGTTACTAATATATTCTTGGAATGAGTCATTTCTAAGTTTGTGTAGAGTTTCTTTGACTTCCTTGCTTAGTTTATTGAGTATGGTTTTGTCACTTGGGTGTCTGCTTAGTTGCCATTTTCGTCTGGCTCTTCTTTTCTCGGCAATTTTGTCTCTAATGTAAAGGGGTATATTCATTGTAGTAACTTTTTTTATTGATGTTGTAGGTGTAGAATGCCATGCTGCCTCCTGTATGTGCTTAGTAAGATTCTCAACCGCCGAGTCCAGATCTTTTTCGGATTTTAGTGAAATATTGGTGATAACATTTTCTTGCAGATAGTTTTTAAAAATCGTCCAATTAGTTTTTTGGTTTGAAAGGAAGTGTTTTTTGAGAATTTCTTGGGGAATAGATGAGGTTACTGTGGCTATGATTGGAGAGTGATCAGACGAGAGATCAAAGCACTCACTCGCGTCGATGTAGTTTGGCGATATACCTTTTATTACAAAAAAGTCTAGTGCATCTGGGATTTTGGTTGGGTCCGTTGGCCAGTAGGTGGGTTTTCCGGAGCTTAATTGATCATAGCCTTTAGCAAGCATTGTGTATTGCAATTCTCTACCTTTGGGGTTTGTAAGCCTTGATCCCCATCGAGGATGTTTCGCGTTAAAATCACCACCAACTATGAATCTATTTCCGAGAGAGTGGAAATAGTGTTCAAATTGATTTTGTTTGATTGAGTGTCTAGGAGGACAGTACACTGCAGCTATAACTAGTGATCCATTGCTTTCTGTAATTCTCACGTTAGTTGCTTGTAGATGTTCATGAATTTTAGATATAAGTCACGTATTCTGTTCAGATCTTGTTCTGTTTAAACAACATAACAAACACGTAAAATAAAATTATACAAGATGTTATTTTTTGTTAACTTTGTATTGTGAGAAATAAAAGTGGCGCAGTCGGTAGGATCTCCGAAAAGAGTGACGCTCGAAACGCTATTAAATAAATTTAAAAAAAAACAAAAAACAAAAAGAACGTCAATTCGTTATTAACGTATTCGATCGATTTTAATCGTTCATTCGTAAGATCAAGGAAGAATCTACACCCACAGAATCGTTTAACTCGATACCAGGGTTAAATCCAACGTCCAGAAAACAGATACGTCCAGGATCCGGGAACCTGCCGCACTACAGCCGCAGCCGTCTTGTTACACGCAGGGAACCCGCAAACCTAAGCACCAGCAACTTCACAGAGCCCGCAAACCGAGTGCCCGAAGTCTCCGCCACATAAATGAAGATTGCAATAGCCAACATTCTACTAACAATATTACTGTAAGCATTACTAAAAAACTAACATATTATTTAGTTACTAGAGAAGTGTGATTCGGCTAACACTTCGAACTCCCAACATAGGAGTGAATTTTAACTAACAAATAGATTAGTATAAAAAAAAAAGCCAACCTGGCATTAAATTTATCAATTTTATTTGAATCAATACTCGAAATCGAGCCGGGCTCAAATATTTCAAGTTGTAATACTGCAAGTATGGAAAATACATCTTAAATTAAATTTTTGTTGGACGGTATTCCAAATTTTAATGGAAACCCAAAATTTTGACTTCTTTTATAATCACCTGCGACGGAATAGTAGACATATTAAATTCTACAGTCGGAATAACGGATTTACAAAAAAAATGTGCATTATTTCACATAAAAAGTAAAATAACGGATAAAGCCGCTTAGGAATTGCGTAATTATAAAATTGAAAACTGGCTAAGCTTATACAAAGTATTATGTTATTTGGTTTTTCAAAAATGTTTTTTAGGGTAAATTTAAGTTCGAATTTGTTTCGTATTCTCGATAAAGCGTCTACATTGGAGTTCATTGTTCCTTTTTATATATAATTTCGTAGTCGTATTTACGAGTTTAATACGCCATCTCATTAATTTCCATTTTGAATCTCACTCCATAAAAATATGGTCTAAAATATTTACATGCCCAAACTATTCCCAATAGTTCATTTTCTGTTGTGGAATAATTTATCTCATGCTCTTTTAATGTTCTAGACTCGTATGCTACTGGTTGGTCTTTTCCTTTTACATTTTGGCTTAATTGCTAGCGTCAGTGGTTATAGTGACGGTCTTTGTAAAATCAGGATATTGGAGAATAGGTGAATTTATTAATTGCAATTTTGAATTTTCGAAACTTTCAATATATTGCTTATTATAAGTATCTACTTTGTTTCCCTTTTTTAAATAGTTTGTTAAAGGTTTTGTCAGTTTGGCGAAATTAGGAATAAATTTTCTATAATAGCCAATAAGTCCTAGATATTGTTTGATCTCCTTTTGAGTTTTAGGGATGGGAAAGGATTTTATTGCTTCGATTTTTGAAGGGTTAGGTTTTACTCCTTCCTGTGGAATAATTTGGCCCAAATAAGCAACTTACATTTATCTAACCGTATTTTTAAATTATGCAATTTTAATGTTTTATATACTCTTCTGATATTTCCAACATGCTCTTGTAAACTTGTTCCTAAAATAATAATATCGTCTAAATATACTAAGCAAATTTTATTTAAATGTTCCCTTAAAGCATAATTCATCAGTCGCTGAAAGGTTGCGGGTGCATTCTTTAGGCCAAAGGGCATTCGTGTGAATTCGAAATGTCCTTTATCGGTGTTGAAGGCGGTTTTACTAATAGAATCAGGATGCATCTGGATTTGGTGGAAACCGGATGCTAAGTCGAGAGTTGTATAATATATATTTTTTCCTAATTTATCAAGCACTTCTCTTGTGTTGGGTATCGGGAATTTGTCGTCTACTGTTTTTTGATTTAGTTTTCTATAATCGATGACCATTCGAAATTTCTTTTTAGCGCTTGCATCTAATTTTTTAGGCACCATTCACACTGGGGACGACCAAGGTGAATAGGATGGTTGGATTATTTTGTCATCTAAAAGTTTGGCTATTTGGTTATTAATCTCGTTTTTATAAATCTCGGGAAGCCGTTAACTGTTTGTGTATATAGGGGTTTCGTCTGTAGTCGTGATTTTATGTTGTATTATACTTGTGAGTGTTAAGGGTTCTTTTTTTTTTGGGAAAATCATTTGGTATTCACTGATTACTTTAAACAGCTCTATTTCCTCTTCTTCTTTTAAATGATCACTTCTAAAATAAATTTCATTTAATTCGCTGTTGAAACAATTAGTATTATGGGCGTTAAAATATTCGAAGTTACATTCTTTATTGCCTTTTTATTCTTTAAATCAATAGACATGCCTAATATTTCTAGAGTGTTAATACCCAATAATAAATTAAAGTTTTTATGGAAATTATTAATATAACATTTAATCGGATATTTATTAACATTGATTATAACATATGAATCTCTGGAAGATTTGCCACTAGCTGTTTTAAAAGTGAAGTTTTCTTTAAAATTTTTAAACCTATTTTTGTTTTGTTTTCTGATTCCACAAAATTCTTGTTTAATAGATTAATAGTGCTGCCTGTGTCTAAAAGTATAATATAATCTTTAATTCTGATAAAGGGTAATTTTGAATTACAGTTTATATTCATCAATTCTCCTGTTGTGTTATTTCGTCTAAGTCTAAAAAAGAGTTTTCGTCAGTGGTGTTTTCTGATTAGTCAATGTCTTCGACATTTTCGTGCAAGGGTAAATTATTATCATTTTCATTTGTGTTCAGTTCTTCTACAATGTAATTTGGTGTGGTTGTGCCGAATTGTCTATTTTGTCTCATAAAGTAACTGTTAGGTTGATTGGAACTATTTGTCATTCTGGATTGGGTTGACATGGGTGTTGGTGGTTTTTGTCTTTGGTTATTATTAATATTTTGACGTGGGGCGAAACTTTTGGGTTAGTTACTATTAAAATTCCTGTAGATTGGTCCGGTAGGGAAGTTTGTATTTGCTTATGGAAATTTCGTAGGAGGAATTTTCGGTAAAGGGCGGATTTTATTTTCTGAATATTGCATATTTTGAAAATCATTTAATAATAATCTTTCAATATCACTAATAGTTTGCGGATTTCATGTAGCCAAGTTATTTCGCACAGGGTCTCTCAATGAACTAATGAAATGAGTTACTATTAAAGATGAAAAAAGAAAGGTGGTGATAATTATAGTTTTGAATAATTCAAATTTATCTTTTATATTATTTAATAAGTTCCTTGCATTTTTCGGAGAATTACAATCTCTTAAAATATCTAGAATAATAGTAGTAGGTTTTTGATCATTTTCTAAACAGCTTAATAAATGGGTTTTTAGGCTTAGCCAATTTTCAAATTTATAATTTCGCAATTCCTCGGCGGCTTTGTCCGTTATTTTACTTTTTATGTGAAATAATGCACATTTTCTTTGTAAATCCATTATTCCGACTGTAGAATTTAATATGTCTACTATTTCGTCGCAGGTTATAATAAAAGAAGCTAAAAGTGTTGGATTTCCATTAAAATTTGGAATACCGTCCAACAAAAATGTAATTTCGGATGTATTTGCCATACTTGTAGTATTACAATTTGAAATATTTGAGTCCTGCTCGATTTCGAGTATTGATTCAAATAAAATTGATAAATTTAATGCCAGGTTGGCTTTTTTTTTTATACTAATCTATTTGTTAGTTAAAATTCACTCCTATGTCGGGAGTTCGGAGTGTTAGCCGAACCACACTTCTCTAGTAAACTAAATAATATGTTAGTTTTATAGTAATGCTTACAGTTATATTGTTAGAAGAATGTTGGCTATTGCAATCTTCATTTATGCGGCGGAGACTTCGGGCACTCGGTTTGCGGGCTGTGTGAAGTTGTTGGTGCTTAGGTTTGCGGGTTCCCTGCGTGTAACAAGACGGCTGCTGCTGTAGTGCTGCTGGTTCCGGATCCTGGACGTATCTGTTTTCTTGACGTTGGATTTAACCCTGGTATCGAGTTAAACGATTCTGCGGGTGTAGAATCTTCTTTAATCTTCCGAATTAACGATTAAGATCGACCGAGTACGTTAATAACGAATTGACGCTTTTTTAAATATATTTAATAGCGTTTCGAGCGTCACTCTTTTCGGAGATCCTACCGACAGCGCCACTTTTATTTCTTACAATACAAGGTTAACAAAAAATGATATCTTGTATAATTTTATTGTACGTTTTTATTATGTTGTTTAAACAGAACAAGATCTGAACAGAATACGTGACTTATTTCTTATATTCGGAACATTTATAGGTTTCATAACTTCCACTTGTCAAGTGACAATAAACATGTGTTGTCGAACAAGACAAAGAAATCAAATCATCAGCTAATAATGCAAACTGTAATATGCTTATAATGCACCAATATAACTTATATATATATATAGATATATATATATATATATATATATATTTATATATATATATATATATATATATATATATATATATTTATATATATTTATATATATATATATATATATATATATACCCCTTAAGGGAAAAAGCGTATAAAACTTAGGATTTATCAAATAAATAAAAATAAAATGTGTTGTTCACTACCTGCAGTAATATTGTAGTTATTTATTATAAAGAAAATAAAAAATCTATATTCTTTCACGTAAAATAAACTTAATCTCTAAAAAGTTACATCGGTACGACTAAAGAAACCGGTTTCCTAAGTCGTATCACCTATAGCCTAAGTCGTACCTAAGGATTAAATTAGGCAACCAATGAATGAACATTTATTTTTTATTAAATAGTTTATTAGTTACATAATCAAACATCACAAATATATTTTTTTGTTCTTTTATCAATTCCAGCGCATAAATCGTGAGCACAAAATTTTCATTTCAAGCAATTTTCAAGTTTCTTCTCGATCTACTCCACAAATAAAACAAAACCAATTACCTTTCTACTTTTTAATTTTTAATACCACTCCTTTTTATTGATTACTGCATTTCTTTTATTTGTCGCATTTTCTACATTATCATTACGTACGATAAAGGAATCTCATATGGATACGACTTGAGACAAGGCACAAGTTAACATTTAAAATAAACTTTATCAAATATTGAATAAAATCAATACAATTTCGTTTTGAACAAACGATTATATATATTTTTCTGAATTTATATTTAATAAGAAACATAATTTTATCAATAATTAACTTGCAATGTTAACTTCCAAACATATGCAGAAAATTATAAATAAAAATTGAAATAAACTAACTTGATGAGAGGATTTATAACTAACCACTTGTATAGCAGAAAATGACACTTAAAACATTTGGTTGACTCAGATATATATATTTCTTTTTGGTTGTATGCGCGGTTGACAGCGCAGGTCAGCACTGGTACGACTTGAGCAACCTTACCCTATATATATATATATATATATATATATGTTTATATATATATATATATATATATATATATATATATATATATATTTATATATATATATATATATATATATATATATATATATATATATATATATATAGATATATATATATATAGATATGTAGATATATATATATAGATATATAGATATATATATATATATATATATATATATATATATATAATTATATATATATATATATATATATATATATATATATATATATATATATATATAAACTTAACTTTTTACAGAACGTTAATGCCTTTTTAAAAATTAAGATTTTATTTGAAAAGTATAACTACTTAATACAACCCATAAATCATAACTTAACTATTTTACATAATAATCTTACTTCTAATAAAAATGTTGACTATTCTATTTATTACTAACAACGAAAGGGAGAGAAACTGTTATGCTAAGCATAATATCTTAGCGTAGCACTGTAACTTCTCTATCTTCAGAAGGAAGCCCCTTCTGGTAGTTGAATTTCCGAGTCTTCTTGTTTTTTACGCAGTTCTGATTTCGCTGGTATCTTAACCTTTGTATTACGACGTAGAATGTTAATTTTTCTTTGTCGAAACCATTTAATTATGAAGTAGGACCCGAGGATAATTATTACAATGTACAATAATATAGTCCAATTACTAGTGATATAAATATCGGCTTGTTCTTCTCTAATAGTTGAATTTTTATTAATTTTTATATCACCGAGTGTAAGTGGGTTTAATTAAATCGAAAAGTTTGAGATTTTGCAACTTTTTAGTTCGAAGTTTAATTTGGGTAATATGATGGGTTTTACTTGCACTTTTTCCATAAATTGTAGTGTTTGTTGTTTAA
This sequence comes from Nebria salina, assembly GCA_944039245.1. NCBI lineage: Eukaryota > Metazoa > Arthropoda > Insecta > Coleoptera > Carabidae > Nebria > Nebria salina. Next base: position 9,738,533 of record OX063270.1, on the reverse strand, counting down.
ATATTATATCGCAATTTTTAGCAATATTTATCAAGTATACGCCGGACAGAGATTCAATGTTAATTCCTTCGGAGCATTTGATAGTGATTTTTTCTTCCTTTGGGAGTATGGCTATATATTGGTTGATATTCGGAACTACTTGGAAGTGGTTATCCTTTATTTCCAAGTTTGTGTAGTGGTATTGTTTCGAATTTTGCTCGTTGAAAACTTTTTCTTCGCATGTTGTGTTATGGTGGGCATAGAATTTATTTGGACATTGATATATTTTGCTTTGAATACACATTTCACTCATAGGTATAGTATCAGTATTAGATTTTAGAATGTATCTGATATTGGGTATAATAGTTACAAATTCTGCATCGTACTTCGTGGGGATTGAATACAGGTAGAAAAGTTCAAAATCAATTTCAAAATTAATGGGAATTGATATAAAATAATTTATGTGTAATGGTTCGATTTTGCAATGTACTTTTAAGAGAGATTCGTAATTTAGTATGTTTTCTTCATTTGGTTCATAACGTTATTGACCTTAATAGTGTGTTGAGATTTTCTTTAGTTCTGCTAGTAATTTCTCTGTATGATGACTTGGATGAAGGGTTCTTAATTTACAAAATGTTACAGAGTTTTCAATATCTTGCGAAATGTTCAAAATTGTGTTATACAGTATAATTAACTGATCGTAAAGATTTTTTGCAAAGAAATATCTTGGATTAGCATATCATTTATTATTTCCGTTAATTGTATAATTTTTGACCTTAGAATTAATTCGTTATGTTGTATTTCTAAGATTGTACTATTAAAATTTTGTATTGTTTTGAAGGTTTAAGGAGTAAGCTAACTTTAATTGGTTTTCCATATTATGCTCGTTATGTTGCATGTGTTCTAATATTTGATTATATTTTTTGCCATCTTCTGCATCAAGATTGCCAGTGATAAATTTAAAAATTGACCCTTATCCGTCTTTAAGCCCTCTTTTATTTCTAGAAGAATGTGAGTGGATTCTTATGTTGTCTATTTTATTATTAATGTTAGTCCGAATGAATTCAAGGATTTTGTCGTAATTGTGAAGTTCTTCCATATATTGTGTATTATTTGCAATTGTTAATTTAAGATTTTCGAATTGACTGTTTAGATTATCATACTGTTCAAAGAGAGGTTTTAGGTTGTAGTAGTGAATAAATGTGTGTGTTGATTTTTCAAGTTTAGCGGGACCCAAACTGATAGGTAGTATTCCTAAGTTCTCGCTTATATTCCTGATGATTGATCCACGTCCGATCGTGAACAACCTGGAAGAATTTTAAAAGAATAAGTCTTTTTCCTTGGTCTTTTTATATTTGAAAGGTGGATATTTGCTATTTTGTTACCATTTTAATTCTTGTGGATCATATTTATTTTTTGTTTTCTGTTGCTTCTGTCTGTTTTTTATAAAGATTTTTTCTGGAATTTGGGGCAATTCTTCTCGAGTTTCATTAATTTTTCCTATAATTTTCGTTTTGTTTTGTTCTATTTTGTTGTTAATTGTTTGGTAGAGTAGTTTTGTTTTATTTCTGTGACTTTCAATGTAGTTATTAATAAGTTGTTTGTTAATGTCAATGTTGAATGGAGATTTGGTTTCTAAAAGACCAGATGTTATCTAGCAGGGTTTCAATTTAGTAACTGAATGTATGGTGTTGTTATAAGCCAAAAGTGCATAATTTACTTTCATTTCTTTAGGTTCTTTATTGTATTTTGGTTGGCTGTTAAATAATCTAATGTGTTCTATTAATGTTGAGTGGAAACGTTCGATGATACCGTTTGACTCAGGGTGTTGTGAACTGATGAAAGTATATCAATTGTGTGTAGCTCTAATAATTTAACAATGGAATTTTTAAATTCAAGTCGATTATCAGATATGATTTGTTCGGAGATACCATGATGTGTAAAATATTTAATTAAATTATTTACAATTTAAATGCCTTGACCTGAATTTAATTTGTAAGCTTGAGCGTATTTAGAGAGAGAGTCCACTAATGTAAATTTTTTTGGTTTTTCTAAAGGTATGCTATCTACGTGTAGTATTTGAAATGGTTTGGATGCTGTAGGAGTGATGCTGAGTTTTAATTTTAAAGGCCTTCTATCATATTTGGTTATTTGACAGTTTTCGCAGCCATTAATGTATGTCTGTACGGATTTTCGTAACTTAGGCCAATAGTAATGTTTTATTCTAGTTTCCGGATCATCGATGCCTCGATGAATTGTTTTGCTCTCGTGATAGTTTTTTATTATCTGGATTACTTCGTCTTCGTCAGTAACGTCTGTTAGGTATTGTGTTCATTTAGTCATATTGATTTCAGAATCTTTGAAGAAGTTTTGTAGAGTTAAACTAAATTTTTCAAACAAGTTATTATCATAATATAGGTAGTATTTTACTTTTTGCACTATGTATTGTTTAATAAAATCTAACATTTCTGTTTCGTAAATTAGTTTAGAAAACTCTACTAAGAACCGTTGTTTAAATTTATCGTATAGTTATAGTACAATAGGAAGTTTTGGGTTATATTCCACTTCCGATATTATAATTTGATTTTTTCCATAATTTACCGGACATTCGACTATGGGGATTCCTATGATTGGGTTTTCATGATTAGAATGTACTGTGATAGTACTTTCACTGGGTGTTGCGTCAATTTCATTTACTGGTTCATCACCTCTTTCTACGATTAATGATTGATTGTCTATTTGTTCATTAATTCTAAGTTGTTCGTTAAAGTTTTCCATATACTTAAAAAATGATTCGACATTGGCATTGTCAGTATAGTTTGTATTAAGTTCTATATGAGGTGGTGTGTCATTGGATTTCTTGAATACTGTTATGAGTATGTCGGTGTCGTTAAAAATACATTGGAACATCGATTTGACGTCTGTCCACTTTAACATATCTGTGCCGCAAGCGATTTTTGGAATGCTTAGATTTTTAATACCATTTTTAGAGAAAATACTTTGAGATTTAAAAGGGTGTAGAACAAGTCCTGATTAGTAGGTTTATTGAAGTATCTTTCTTTAGTAATTAAATAGATGATGATCTAGTTTTATCTTTTAAATAAACTAAACTATGAATTCAAGGATTTTGTTTTTTTAGTTTATCAATATTATTAAAGTTTTACTTGAATTGTTTTGCCATGCCTATTGCCATGTGTAGATCTCTACTAATGCAATGTGCTAAGCTGTTATTTATTGGGGCGTCGAATAGATCTCCTTCGATTTCTATGATATTGTTATTAGTATATGTATTAGTCTGTTTTGTAATGAGAAAGTCTTGTTATTGTGCTAAAGGGGAGTGTTGCGCGGAATTTGATAACCAATTTTGAGTTTTACTAATATATTCATGAGGAATTCGGCTTAACGCATTTGCGTTTGTGTTAAATTTACCCTTTTTGTATACGATTTCCTAGTCGTATTCTTCAAGCTTTAGTCGCCAACGTATCAATTTCTGACTGCACTGTTTTAAGGAAAATAGCCACTGGAGTGGACTTTGATCTGTATAAATTTTGAATTTACGACCGAAAATATATGGCCTAAAATACTGGGTTGCCCAAACGATTACCAAAAGTTCTTTTTCTATTGTTGAATAATTCATTTCGGAACTGTTTAGTGTTCTGCTTGCGTATGCTACTGGAAGGTCATGGCCTATGTTGCCTTGAGATAAGATACCTCCTATTGCAACATTACTTGCGTCGCATGTTAAATTGAATTCTTCCGCGAAGTTAGGATATTGTAACAGCGGTTCATTAATAAGCAGATTTTTGCACGTATCAAAACATTGTATATATTCAGAGTTATTAACGTCTATGATTGTGTCTTTTTTTAGACATTTAGTCAAAGGTTTAGTTAGTTTGGCAAAGTCTTTAATGAATTTTCTATAGTAACCCAGTAGTCCTAAAAATCCCTTAATTTGTTTCGGAGAATTCGGGATTGGATAATTTTGAATGGCAACAATTTGGTCGGTATTAGGTTTCACACCTTTAGGGGTAACAATGTGCCCGAGATATGCAACTTCCTTCTTTAAAAATTCGGATTTTTCCAATTGAACTTTGAACCTGGATTTTCGAAGACGATCAAAAACTACATTTAAATTTTGAATGTGCTCGTGCAAGCTTGTACTAAAAACAATAATGTCATCTAAATATACCAAGAACTTTTCGTTAGTCAGTCCTCTTAGTATATTGTCCATCACGCGCTGGAAGGTAGTGGGTGCATTTTTAAGGCCAAAGGGCATTCTAAGAAGTTCATAGTTAACGTTTTCAGTATTTAATGCTGTTTTTGAAATGTCGTTACGCTCCATTTCTATTTGATGGAACCCAGAAGCTAAGTCGAGCGTCGTGAAGTATTGGCATCATCCAAGTTTGTCTAGTAAGACTGTTGTGTTGGGTAATGGGTATTTGACACCGATGGTTTTTTCGTTAAGTTTGCGATAGTCGATTGCTATTCGCCATTTTCTTTGGCCGGATGCGTCAAGTTTTTTAGGGACAATCCAGATAGGAGATGACCAGGGTGAATTAGATGGACGGATTATATTTTGATCGAGCATTTTTTGAATTTGTGACCGAACTTCCTTTTTATGGATTTCGGAGTATCTATATGTTTTCGTGTAAATGGCCGTTTCGTCTCTTGTTTTTATGTTGTGTCTGTTTTGATTTGTGAATATCAATTTTCGGTTTTCGATACAAAAAATATCCGAATAGTCTTCGATTACATTTAAAATGTACTTAATTTCTTCGGAATTCATGTGGTCTGTGCGAATGTTTGACGTGTCAAATTTTGATTCGTGTGTGTGTGTAAAATTTAAATTTGGAGTAGGTCAAGAATATATATCGTAATCAAAAAACTTTCTCACTGGTATGGGCTTTAGAATTTCGAAATCTATTTCTAATTCTGTAGGGTTATTAATAGTGCACATACAATGATAATCTTGTGCGATGGTAATACACTCAGGAATGATTAGATTTTTTAGTCTCAATTGTGGAATTATTACCGTACCATCTTTTACATCTATTGGAATTTTAATAATTTTCTCTTAATTAGGTTCCACGTTTTTAGCTTTAATTGATAAGTTGTGTTCTATGGTTTTATTTTGTGTGTCATGATATTGTATATTAATTTTGCCATTTCTAGTAATTATTACATTGTTATTTGTATCGATGATTGTTTTTAATTTTTTTAAATTGTCGATGCCTAATAATACGTCAAATTTATCGTGAAAGTTGAACAAGTGGTATTTTAATTGTAAATTCTTATCAATGAAATTAAATACTTTAGATATGGGAACACGTGTACTGTAAAGTTCACTAGATGTACCGTGTGCGGTAGTAATCTGAAACGGGTCTTTCCTGATAAGGTTTTTATAATGTTTAAATGGAATGTTTGGTTTTATAAAATATTTTGTACTGCCCGTATCTATCAGCACTTTTAAATTATTCTCCGGAAATATAATGAAAGGTAGTCTACTTTGATTGTTGGCTAAATTCATCAATTCAAAGTGTGGGGTGATTCTTGTGCCGAGGCTTGTGCTTCTAAAAAAAAGTCTTCTGTTAAATTTTCAACGGCATAAGAGTCTTCCAATGAACTGTTCTGTATATCTTGTTCACAATTTTTAGTTTGGTCATTTTCTGGATTATAACAATTATTTTCGTCAAAATAATTGGTTAATTCTGGATCGTCAATATTATAAAGTTCTTCAGAAATGAATTTTGGAGGAAATTGTGTATTATGCCTTTGGAAATTTGGGCGTTGGTTTGATGGACCAGGTCTAGGTTGGTACATTTGAGTGTTTCGTGTGGAAATACTCATCGGTGTGGGTTAAGGGAAGTTTTGTCTATAAAGAGGACCTCGGTTGGTCGGATTATAATAATTTATCTTGCTAGTAGTAGGTTGTATTGTAGGTGTTCTATTAAATGAGTAGCGATATGGTGGAGCTAAATGTGGCGTGTTAAATGGTCTAAATGGGGTAAATTTTAAGTTTTGCGGATTTGGTCTTTGAGTATTTCTCTGAAAATTTGTAGGAATGTTTTTTGGAATCTTTGGCGTGTTTTCAAACTGAAAATCATTTGTAAGCATGCTTAATGCAGAATTTAGGTTGCTGGGGTTTTTTGTACGCATTAGTTGTCCTATTGGTTCTTTTAACCCTTTTAATAAAATTCTAAGACCATAATTTTTGAAATACGCAATTAAAACAGGTGCCTCATTATTGTCGACGTGCGTTGCAAGATAAGAAACTAGTAAATTTAAAATATGTTGCAATCTGTAATAGAAATCAAATACAGATTCTTTTTCATTTTGTTATATCTCAGTCATTGCCATACATAGGGTATGACAGTCTCTTTTATCCGCGTATGTGGTAAATAGAGCGAGTTTAAGATCAGCCCATGTTTTAACAGTACAACTAGAAATATTTATTGCTGCTTCCCCTTTAATTTTTGCTAGTATACTACTCGTTAAATATTAATTTTGAAAATCGTTTTGATCATTTAAATTATAAAATTTTGTTACTAGTTTTTTGCTTTTTTCAATAAATCTTGGTAATAATTCTTTATCACCAAAGAATTCTGGTATCATATGCAGATATTCTTTCTTAAGAACTGGTATAGCCATGTTAGAATTAAGTTTGAATATAGGTTCTCTTAATATCGTACGTGTTATTAAGGAATGTTTGTTTTTGTCACGGCCTTCGAGATCGGTGTCAGATTCAGAATTTGAGCTCGTATCAGATTTGATTAATTGAGAAGGACCTCTTGAGGACATGTGTACTCACCACAAAATCAGTATATGCTTTATGTGCCCTGAACTCGATACTGATGTTGAATGTTGTTGGGTTTTGGTCTTCTCAGGGTTGTGATCTTCCTTTGGACGACTGATGTACCCTCAGCTTGCCCAGAGTTGCACTTGGAAATTCAACATGTTTTTTGGAAATTGGATTGATTTCTTTTACTTATACGCGATTTCACTATTTGTTTATACTTTTTATTGCAATTATTATTTTTCTTCGATTGCCAATTAAATCGCTAGAGCGAGCCGAATTATATTCGTTAATTCGTTATGGCAAATCCTACCGACTGCGCCACTTAACTTTTTGCAGAACGTTTATGCCTTTTTAAAAATATATATTTTATTTGAAGAGTATAACTACTTAATACAGCCCATAAATCATAACTTAACTATTTTACATAATAATCTTACTTCTAATAAAAATGATGGCTATTCTAATTCTATTTATTACTAACAACGAAAGGGGGAGAAACTGTTATGATAGGCACAATATCTTAGCGTAGCACTGTAACTTATATATATATATATATATATATATATATATATATATATATATATATATATATATATATATATATATATATATATATATATATGGAAATAGTTGCAACAGAAATTTTTACGGTTGATTTTGTTCAAATGAAGCAAAGTATTATGTTTTTTGCTGCATCTTTGCCATGATCCTGAATTACTTTTCTTGTAGATATGTCCTTTGCGTAAGCAGTCAATGGAAAGATTTTTATTTTTAACTTCTTTAAGGGGGTAGTACACTCTAGTGGCATGAAAAATAGGTGGATAAAAGCCTGCAACAAATATCTATTTTTAATAATTTCAAAAAATGGCTATATACGCTGGTAAATAAAGAGGTGTAGCATTCTAAAATCTAAACGTCATTTAAATCGGATAAAACATTTTTGAGATAGAACACCCGCCAATTTCAAAAACATAGTTTCGAGAGAATCGCGTTATAGACGGACGGGTTCTCCGCGCGCTCGCCTAAATGCGCATTTTGGATAAGACATAGATATATAAGAAGTTACAGCAGGTTTATAAGGTTGCCTTATATGGACTGTTGAAGTATTCTTATTACTTGGCAGATTATTCATATTAATCGTTGATTGATGCTTTATTGGTTCTAAAATGCCGCATTTATGGTTTAAAAAATCGGTTAATTGCTGTAGAAAAGGAATGGTGTTTTTCTGTAGAGTAGACTCCCATTCATTTATAGTAATGGCATCACGTGTATTTTTGACAATATAATTTAATATGTCATCCCTAGTATCAACTGGCCGATTCATTGTTTTAAAATGCGAACATGCTTAGTTATTCCATCGACAATATGAGGTCACGTAGAGCAGTATTCCTTATTAATAGAAAGAAGATCGAAGATAGCTTGAATGTGATTTTTTATAATGAGGCGTTTATTATCGTACCTTTTTTAAAGCATATCCCATGCGCAATTGTAGTTTGAATCAGATATTTCTATTGAAGAAAGTATTTGTGCGGCTTCTCCTTGCAAAGTTGCCTTTAGGTATTGTAATATTTGAATATTTGATAATTCGCTATTGCAATAAATCAACAAATGAATGGTATTGTAGAATTTATACCAGTCTTCATATGATCCGGAAAAATTTGGTATTTTAATTTCCGGTAGATGTATGGTTGGCTGAAATGCAGATGTAGGTAGGTTGCATGTTGTAGTTTGCACAGTATACGTCATAGATAGAGATTTCTCACGCATGTTTATTTCAATTTGAGTTTCGGCTCTATTGATGAAAGCAAAGTATTGTGATGCAAAACTATCGCGTGCTATAAATGATTCCTCTGCAGGTTCTGCATTATCAAACAATTCCAATTGCTCTTGAACTTGTTCAAATTGAGTTCATAATGGTTCGAACTTAGCTTTTAGTATTTTATTATTGATAATATTTATTTTATTTTTATCTAATGAATTTAAATATTTATGAAATCGTGTAACAGCTGCCCTGGTTATTCGACGTCTGCCCTTGATAAGTTTTATTTCCTCTTCCGATCTTTTTTTGTATGCAGATAGAAATGTTTTTTAGTAACAACCGAATACAAAACAACACAAACATGATGTGCGTAACAGGTGGTTTTGTAAGAAATACATCAAATCGTTTGTCTTACGTAATTATACGAAAATCTTTGTGTCTTTCCCAATTCTGTGTAATTTTATCTTTATTACGACCAAATTATCTTCTGGTCGCGTTTGATCAAAGACCTTGGTAGGTCATGCGAACTAATAATTTGTTTTAAATTGGCAGCAAAATGAATTAACTCAATGAAGTCGAGGCGAGTAACAATGGTTTTAAATTACAGTTATTTATTGCATTCATCAATGATAATATTCGAAAAGAAATCTGTCACTAAGATATTTCAACATGCGGTTAATTAAGTCTAACCAGATTCAGTGTATTTTATTCTTAACTACGACCAAATTTATTCTTTGGTTGCGTTTGACCAAGGAACTTGTTAGGTCTTACGCACTGACAATTCGTTTTGAATTTATGGTAAAATGAATTAACAAAATAAAGTCAAGGCAAATATCAATGGCATTAAGTAACAGTTATTTATTGTATTGGTCAACGTTAATATTCGCAAATAACTCTGTCACTAAAAACTTTCCTCATCCGGTTAGTTTCGGGAAAAATCCTAATTTGTTCACCCGAGGTTCTGCTATCCCCTAAATATTTGCTATATGATTTATGGTACATGAAATTAATAGAAACCTGAAGATTGATTCTTGCCAGACGATTTTAAGGGTTGCACGCGTGCCTGTTATAATTCCTATTTACGATTTGTTTTTGTGGCTAATTTTTATAACATTGTTGAAGACACTTGACATTTGAAAGAACAGCCTGCGTAAAAATCCTATATATTATTTTAATATATATTATGGTTTACTTTTTTAACCGCGATTATTATTACCAATAGCCGACGCGTTTCAATATATATATATATATATATATATATATATATATATATATATATAATATATATATATATATATATATATATATATATATATATATATATATATATATGTATATATATATATATATATATATATATATTTATATATATATGTGTGTTTATGTGTGTGTGTGTTTGAATGTAAAACTATTTTCTTCAAATGAGGTAGCAGAACACCATTTAAGTTTCCTACTCATCTTCACAATCTTTCACCCTACAACATAAATATATAATCTGCCTCATTTGTTTCTCACCAATTTCCCGCAGTATATTTTTAACAATACCGCATTGCTCATGTAACCAACTATATCACCCTCTGCTTCTTTAAGACTCCTCTGGAATATATCTTGAAAGCATCTGTACAACAGAATATGCAATAATTAGCGTAACTTAACAAACTATTTAACTTTATCTTGCTAATAACCATCTGGAACAATATACACCAATTTCTCAATTTCACACTTTTTAGTAAAATAACATTTTATTTGCTTATATAGAGAACACGATTCATATCCCAGGCTTCTCAGTGTCTCTTCTTATTCAGTAAAACCATAATCTGCATTATATTAAGCAGCAACCACATAGCAAAACAAGTCAAAACAGCACTACCGCTTATATTCATGTACATGGGCTAAGCCTGTAAAAATCTAGATTTATGTAACCAAGCACATTATGAACATGAACCTCAATATAATTTTTGTACTATTGAAGATGTAAAAGACTGAGCGATCGTGATAAAAAACTGTGTTGCGTCGAGGTTTAATTTGAGATTTTAGCTGCGAACCAGTTCTTACTTTCTTATATGCAGTATTGGTTTCTTACGCGCAGAATAAGAAAGTTTATTAATAGCGAAATATTTTGATCGCGAGATTTTAACGGAAACAAGAATTTTGACCTGCCCTGAATCGAGTCCGTCTATTTTTGAATGATTCCCGTCGCTGTGTGCGTTTGTGAGTGTATGTGTGTTTCTGTGTGTATGCGTGTGTGTATGTGTGTGTCTGTGTGTATGTGATCTAGAGCCTATACGGCTTAGATAGAAATGTGAGTCTTTAAAATTTATATTTGCTTATTTCTGGGATGTGAACCTCCTATTTTTGATGAAAATATTTAATCTGGAAATGCATGATAACTGTAATGTTTTGCGGTTTCTGCAATTACTCAAAATTTGTTTGCATGAAAATTAACCTTTGGTATAACTTTTGATTGAAATTTATTTTCAAATTTTGTACCGGAAACATGGCTATTGAAATTTGTTTTTTTTTTTCTGATTATTTTCACATATATCGTATCAACTTTGCCGGTTCTATGTTTCATGGAAAAACAAAAAACATTAAAATATTCGGCGTTTGACATTTATCATTTATTCTTAGAAACAATTTAGTGAAAAAGGGTTCGAAAGGTCAGTAAAATATTGTCAATTTGAAAAGTATTTTATATATGATCTAACCAATATGCGTATAAGAAAGTTCAGTGCAAGCCACTGCAGATGTTTTCTGTATCTATACGAGAACTCTATGTATCTAATATTAATTCATTTATAAAAAAAAAATCAAACATACACTTCCAAAAATACAATTCTCACACATCACAAATACATAGTAGAGGGTGGTCCGATAAGTACTAAGCCTCACCGCCCTATAGCACCACGATCGCAAGAGCAATTTTGTATCGCTTAGAACATTCTTGTAAACAGCAACTGCTAAATTTGCAGCCGAATTTGACTCGTAGTTTTGTTTTGACCACGTGTAGAAACGAGCGTGTCCGCAGATTTGAGAATAATAGGAAAAGAACAATATCGATTGGTGATTCGATTCTTGTTTTCGGAAGGCATAACGCGCAGCGAAATCAAGGAACGCCTGGATGACTCTTCTCCTCCGATGGTAACCGTTAAAAATTGGTTTAACGAGTTTTTACGAAGGTCGCACGTCGGTTCTTGATGAGCCACGCCCAGGTAGCCCGAAGACAGCTACCACGGGGGACAACGTAAAAAAATTACGATCTCGTATTGGAAAACCGCCGATTGAAGGTGTGCGAGATAGCTGCGACAGTGGGCATCTCAAAAGACCGCGTGGGTCATATTCTGCATGAATTCTTGGGCATGAGAGAACCGTCGGCGCGATGGGTGCCACGTTTGCTCACTCCGGACAACAAGCGCAACGATGAGATTACTTCATAGCAGACTTTGACGATGTTTAGGCGCAATCTGCAGGGGTTCATGCGTCGTTTTGTGACCGTTGACGAAACATGGGTACACTGGTACACACCAAAGACAAAAGCACAGTCGAACAGTGGACGAACGTACTCCGAGAAAAGCGAAGGCTGTCCTATCGGCCGGTAAGATGATAGCCACCGTTTTCTTCGACGCCGAATTACTAAATTTGGCAAAGAAAAGAGTACTCTTCCACCGTGACAATGCACCGGCTCACACCTCCACCATGACCACGGCCAAATCGATAGAATTACGCTACCAACTGCTGCCATATCCACCGTACTCTCCGGATTTGGCCCCGTGCGCCTTTTTTTTGTTTCCAGATTTGAAGAAGTCTCTCTCCGGGCAGAAATTTAAGTCGAATGAGACAATTATCGCCTTAAGCCTACTTTGCAGACCCCCAGAAAACGTATTTTACAGACGGGTTAAAGAATTAAGCATTTTAAGAAAATGTCCCGTTCTACGATCAAATTCTAAGCCAGAAGAAGTTCTTCTGTAATATCTTATGGCGATTCTTCTGCATTACCAAAATAGTAAAAATAGTTCAATTGACTCTATTTCAAATCATGATAATCGCCACTTTCGAAGCGACGAAAGAGTATTAATAATTTTCTCGAATCTAAAATAAACGCTTTTTATATAGCTGCACCAGAAACAATAGGGTTTAAAGATGTTTAAAGATGTTGCCGTTCTTCTCCTTGTTTTACTAGTTCGCCTTAGATTTAAGAGCTTATTGTGTTAACCAAACCAACAATTGCATCAACACTCAAACCAACCCACAATACAACATGCAACTATACTGTTTTTACAGTGCCTTCGATACTATTCCAAGTATACTTTTTGCTTTGAAATGTTGTATCTTAATAAGAATAAATTACAGGTTTGAACTCTTTGCCTCTTTTTTATTTTTAAATTTAAACTCGATATCCGGTCAAATTTGTTTGTTTGATCCTACGAAATGTATACCACTAATCTGCAAACTTAATTTCATGGAGATCTGCAATCCTTATTTTCAAAAAGCAAGTATGCTGTCCGTACGGAATGCAAAAAAAAACTAATGAGAATTTCGGAGAGCATATTGAGCGAAAATTAAAATAACTACTAACGCTTTATATAATACTGACTATATATATATATATATATATATATTTATTTATTTATTTATTTATATATATATACTATTATATAAAGCGTTACTAGTTATACATACATATATGTATATATATATATATATATATATATATATATATATATATATATATATATATATATATATACATATATATATATATATATATATATATATATATATATATATATATATATTGTTGGAAAAGACAGCTTAAGTAATAAGGAGCGTGATTTAAATTAATTACCTTTATTTCATAATTGTTCAAAAAGACTGATTTTAACAAACTTAAAAATATAAAGCAGATTTTGTTTTTATATAAGATTATTAAAAGAGTTGCACACCCGCCAACTATTAAAATAAATAATTGCGAATTCCAACATTCCTCCTCAATTATATGTTGAATCATCTGCAGTGTCATGCTCTGAACTTTCTTATACGCATTTGGGTCAAACCATATCGTACTGCAAGTGGTTTTTATAAATATATTCCAAAATTTTAGGAAATCCAAGCTAAATTATATAAATTTATAAACTACATTAAGTAAAAAATAATTTAATAATAGAACTTATTTATTTATTGATTTACCTAGTTCATTTAACAAAAAATATAATTTGCCGTTCTTTTACCAGAAAGGACTGTTTTATTAAAGGCAGCCAACGTTCTCTTACTGGTATTTTAACATCAAATTATAAATTGTGAACAAAATCACCTAAAACATCAATAAACAATATTTTTTTTAACTTTATATAACACATAAATTTTAAAAAATTTCAATTATAATATAATTATATTAACCATATTCTTTTTAATCCTCAAAAAAGTAGAGAATTTTCTTAACTGTTCTATTAGTGGTCGATTTACCCTAGGTAATTCGCGATTAGCAAATGCAACTAGCTACGTAATATCTAGCAACAGTTGCATAAAATTGTTTCTTTCGCATTCAGCGAAATGTTGCTAGGTCGGGATTTGTTAACAATATCAGCCATTTAGAATTTAGGTCGAAATTGAGTATAAAACCGCGATTTCACTTGACATTCAGATTGCGATTAGTGAGTATTATCTTGTGTATATGTAACTAAGTTTTATTCGGTACTTTTGTATATAAAGTTTCGTTGTTATATTTTGCTATATTTTTATATAGTTTAAATTTAATTGTTCTTTATTGTTGAACTAATTTAATCTCTCATGAACTAACCCCAGTTTGGACATTTAAGTATGTATTAGAAAACTTCACCTAAAAACCAACCACAAGGTGAGTATAAGAAGAAACATCTCTACACGCATATAGCTAAGAGCTAGCCAAACGCGTGCACGTTGTCATAAGGCGTGCGTTTGTTACATAACTAACACTTGTCACGTGACGTCTGCAAAGTGTCGTCACATGAGACAATGATTTTATAAAACATTTATTATAAAACATAATATGCTGATCATGCACCATAAGAACTCTTCCCTTATTAAGAGATGATTTAAGTTCTTTTTACAATATTACAGAGTCTCTGGCATCTTCAAAAATCATATCATTATTATTTTTTTGATTCTCATTTTTCAAACATTTAACTAGTTACAAAAGTCAGGAAATGCCTACGTCCTACATCTGGGTGGTGATTTGTGAATCACGCTAAGTGTATGAGACTTTGCTGGCTCGATTCCGGCGTCGGGTCCGAGGTCACCGGCTTGTTTCGAAGGTCTCCGATGAAGGCACAAGTGCTAAGCCGCCTTGAATGCTGCGCATCGTTTTTTTCTTGAGTTTTTTTTCCACGTTGGAGGTTTTTCTTTTCTCTGGTGTTCTTTTGCTGTTCGAGGGTTTGATTTACTTAGCACGGATTGCTTACCTGCGTCGGTAATTTTTGGCCTGCACTTTACCATTTCTGGTTTAACCCAGCTTTTAGAGTAGGTTCCTTTTGCCATCGTTTTTTGTCCCTAGAGCATCAGAAAAAGCTCATGTAGAGCATTTATTTGTTTTATTTATTTATCTAATTTATTTGGTTCATTTAGCTTATTTATTTCTTTTATTCTATTAGTTATTTAATTTATTTAGTTATTTTATTTAGTTAGTTATCTGCCCCCTGCGGGTGGGGGTTAGAATTCACCCGCAGCACCTCTGCTGGTCGTAAAAGGCGACCAATGGGCGAGGAAAGTACCTCGTAAAAAACACACAGTTGTATACATACCGGAAAATTAGTGGGCAAATCTTCTGCGGACCTTTTTTTTCCTTTTCTTTTTCTCACCCGCGTGTTTGCCATGCGTGGAGACCCGTCAGGAAGGAGAAGATGATCCTGGTGGTTGAGCTGACGCAACATACCACTTTGGCTTCGGATTCTTTCGAAACGGGCGGTCATATACTAACCCTATCTGATCAACCCGCTTGCCGTTACGTTCTCAGTACCGGTAAGGTGAGTCCCACGATCCTGTAGGTATGTCTTCAGACGTTGGAGAGAGTGGCTCGCAGCGTTCTGGAGCTTATTGCCAGGTGAGTGGGACTATATCTCCTGGTTAACCCTTGCGATCACATCAGTTTGTGGTGTGACGTCCTAAATTGTGGCTCCGTGGTGGGTGGGGAGACCAGGAGATGAACATTTTCTATATGCTTATGGCAACAAGAACAAAAACCCCGGGGGCTCCTCCCCCAAAAAGATCTCGTCCGTTATCGGACGAGGGAGAATGTTTTCTATAGGGCGAAAATAAGTTTTCGCCCAAATTTCTGATTAGTAAGCGAATGGAAGATGGTAAATCCATTTTCGAAGTGTCATGTTTTGGTTTGGCGAGGAACCTGAACGAACTGGCTGGTGGAGAACCCAAATCCACCAAACGGTTACGCGATGGTACTCCTTTGGTCGAAACTGCAAATTCGTTGTAAACAAAATAACTTTTGAAGGCGACTATATTTTTTTGAATGCCAATCGTAGTGGAGGCGCACAAGTCCCTCAACTCATGTCAGGGCGTAGTATCGGGTTACGACCTGCTGTTTGTTGAAATGGATGAGTGCAAACGGGAACTTGTGAGTCAGGGTGTCATAGACTGTCGACGGCTTACCACGAAGAAAAACGGCGAAGTTAAAAATACGACGTCGGTTGTGTTAACTTTCGGGCTAGATAAGCTGCCGGAGAAGATTAAGGTTGGTTTTCACAGTTGTTCCGTGAGACCATTCTTTCCTCGACCAATGCGTTGTTTTAAATGCCAGAAGTTCGGGCACACTGCATATCGTTGTGACGCACAGGCTGTGTTTCCACGGTGCGGTGAGCAGGAGCATTTGGGCGAGGAATTTAGGGGTCCGGCCCACTACGTTAATTGTTCTGGCAATCATGCTGCTTTCTTTTCCGATTGTCCACGCAATCAGGAAAAAAGGAAGATTATTGAAATCAAAATTATTGACAAACTTTTTTATTTCGACGCTCGCAAGAAATTCAAATTGCAGACTAGCCCAGATTGTAGTCGTTCTTTCGCTTCAATCGCTGCCACACTCGTCATTAAAAAATCTATAGCAATTCAAACAGACACCGTTCCTTCCCCTAATATTGCTACAACTCTTCCAAATTTAACTCTTGTTAAAGCTTACATTCCTAAATCTAAAGTTAGTCAGAATTTAAAATCAATTTCGAAAGCAGCTGACAAAATCATAAACGAACCAAAATCAAAATTAACCGTTAAACCTAAACATAAAATTACACATATAAAATCAAGCCCTTCTTCTACGCCGAAAATTATTTCGAAAAAACATTCAATGGAGATACGAGAAACATCCAGTGTTTCAAGTTCTTCTAGTAAAGGATCTCAATCTTCGAGATCCTCTTCTCCTATGGAAGTCACAAGCATTAAACTTTCTAGGCCAGAGCGAGGTAAATCTTCCACACCCAAATAATGCCTTCCATACTACAGTGGAATTGTAATGGTTTCTACAGCCATTTCGCAGAATTTAAAGTTCTCAATGCCGAGCAGACTCCTTCTTGCATGTGCTTACAAGAAACCCATTTTCAAGACACCAGAGCTGTTGCATTACGAGGCTTTTCAGTATTTCGTACTGATGTGCCTACTGATGGCCAAGCTCGTGGTGGAGTAGCGATTCTGGTTCGTGAAGGTGTGTATTGTGAGGAGATTGCTTTGAATTCAGAATTGCAAGCTGTTGCTGTCCGTGTCGCTATTCTTTTTCTGGTCACTTTATGTTCTATCTATCTTCCGCCAAACGACAATGTCGATATGCGTGATATCGTTGATTTAATTGATCAATTGTCTGCTCCATTCATTCTTATGGGCGATTTCAACGCCCATAATCCTGAATGGGGATCAAGAACTCTAAATCAACGCGGTAGACGCTTGGAATACCTATTCACCGCAAGTTCACATTTTTCTGCCGAGTGGAGGTCTTTCACTGCGAATGATCTGACGATCTGTTCTGCAGCAGTAGCTCCATTGTTTGAGTGGCATGAGCGTTCAGACTTGCATCAAAGTGACCACTTTCCTATCATTCTAAAAGTTTTGCAGAGCTCAGCTTCTGATGCTCGTTGTCCGAAATGGGCTTTAAAGCGAGCAGATTGGAATCTGTTCTCGGAGTTGGCCGTATTTGGTGAAAATGATTTCGTTGACGTGGACGACCATGTTCGGTATTTCACGGATGCAATCAAGTCTTCTGCACAAGTAAGTATTCCTCTAACACCCATTCATTCAAATAGAATACCCGTTCCCTGGTGGAACGATGAGTGAAAGATTGCTATCCGAAGAAACGACGCATTTTTCGCCATTTCGGGCGATTTCCAACCACCGAGAATATGATCCAATTCTTCCAAGCCGAGGCAAAAGCTAGAAGAATTGTTCGGAAGAGTAAGAAAGCGTCATGGCAGAAATACATTTCTTCCAATACAACCTACACTCCAGTTTCTAAAGTATGGGAGAAGGTCAGAAAAATATCTGGCAGCTCAAAATCTAGCACTGTTTCTGGCCTAAAAATCAATGGCAATGTCATTACCTGTCGGTCTGATGATGCTAATATTATATCATCCACTTTCGCGGATACTTTAAGTTCCAATCATTACCCAGCTGGGTTCCTCGCTCGAAAATCAATCTTGGAACGTCAGTGTCTCAATTTTGTTTCTCCGGGCGATGAAATCTACAATCTTTCTTTCAGCGTGGATGAACTTGAAAGTGCGATTTCAGATTCTCACGAAAGCGCTCCTGGACCTGATTCTATTCACTACCAGATGCTTCGCCATTTGAATCCTGCTGGAAAAACATTTCTTTTACAAATGTATAATCGCATTTGGTTTTCCGGTATCTGCCCAACACCATGGCGTGATGCGATTATTGTATCAATCCCAAAGCCTGGAAAAGACAAAACACTGCCATCTAGCTATCGCCCAGTCTCGCTTACCAGTTGTGTCTGCAAGCTCATGGAACGCATGATCAACAGGCGTCTTGTTTGGTTCCAGGAATCAAACAACCTGTAGGATAACATCCAGTGCGGCTTCCGCCGTTTCCGTTCCACTGCAGACCACCTGATAAGACTTGAATCAACCATCCGGGATGATTTTCTCAACAAGCAACATATGGTAGCTGTGTTTTTTTATATTTCCCGGGCCTATGATACCACTTGGCGTTTTGGTATTATGCGCACTTTACACTCCTGGGGCTTGAGAGGTTATTTTCCCATATTTCTTGAAAGCTTTCTTTCCTTAAGGTAATTTCGAGTTCGTGTGGGAAATGACCTCTCCAACATTTTTACGCAAGAAAACGGAGTACTGCAAAAATTGATTCTGAGTGTAACGTTGTTTGCTGTGGCCATCAACGGTGTTGCACAGTGTATTCGTTCACTTGTGCTGGGATCCTTGTACGTGGACGACTTGGCGATTTTCTGCAGTTCTCGCAATATGGCTTCCATAGAGCGTCAGCTGCAGTTAACAATCAATCGTCTTCATACCTGGGCTACTGAGCAAGGTTTCGTATTTCCTGTGGCCAAGACAGAGTGCATTCACTTCTGTCAATGCCGTCACCTTCACTTAGATCCTGTTCTCTCTCTCATCGGTACTGATCTTCCATTTGTGGAAACTGCTCGTTTTCTTGGTCTTCTATTTGACAAGAAGCTTAACTGGCGTGCCCATCTTGTGGCTTTGAATGCAAAATGTCGGCTTTCTCTAAATCGTGGGGTGCCGATAGAATTTCAATGCTGCGCCTGTATCGGGCTTTGATACGCTCCAAGCTGGACTATGGCTGTACCGCTTACGCGTCTGCCAGGCCATCCGTTATCAAAACCATTGATACGATACACAATACTGGTATTCGTCTTGCTACTGGTGCTTTTCGTAACAGCCCAATACCAAGTTTATTGTGCGAGGCTGGCGAGCCTTCTCTGTATGATCGTCGCAGGCTTTTGACCATGAACTACACGGCAGCCATGAAGGCGAAACCATATCACCTGGTTTTTGACACTGTCTTTGGTCAACAGTTTGCGGAGCTTTATGACAGAAGGGCTCGTTCGGTGGGTTCCTTTTCTATCAGATCTCGCAAAACTTTTGGAGAGGTTAATTTTGAACTTCCTTCAACCCCAGACACTTCTTTCAGCCCCTTTCCACCTTGGACATTTTCCCGTCCGAATACCAATTATGCGCTTTCAAAGCTGGATCGTTCCGCTACTCCACCCATTCTGTTCCAACGTGAGTTTTCTCGAATCATTGCCAACTATCGGCAATGGATTCGCATTTACACCGACGGTTCGAAGAGCAACGACAGGGTTGCATGTGCTTTTATATCGGCAAGAGGTACGTGTGAGTTTCGACTTCACAAACTCTCGTCCGTATACACGGCAGAGCTGTATGCACTCAACCAAGCACTTCTCTATATTTTCAGACTCGCACGTAATTCTTTTGTTATTGTGTCAGACTCAATGAGCGCTTTGAAAGCGATTGATTCTTTGTACCCTAAACATCCTCTCTTGCAGCAGATACAAGCAACCTTGATGACATTATCGTCAAAAGGGTCTATCGTGCGCTTTATTTGGATACCTAGTCATGTTGGTATTCACGGGAATGAAGCAGCTGATGCAGCAGTTAAGCGAGCTTTGTCCAAGGCCACCATTGATTATGATCGGGTGTTTGCTGATGACCTCAAAGTTCATTTTAAGAATCTGATAATGAATCAATGGCAGGAAAGGTGGAGTCATATAGTTTCTAACAAGCTTAAAAATGTTAAGCACAACGTGAGGCCATGGGATTCTTCCCATAGGGCATCCCGAAAGGAGGAGGTCGCTGTGGCGAGACTCCGGATAGGGCACACCTGGTGGACGCATGGTCATCTTCTACGCGTTGAGGAGGCTCCGATGTGCAAAGCGTGTTACACTGCTTTGACAGTGGCGCACGTTTTGTTGGAGTGCTCCCAGTTTACCGAGCAGCGAAACAGGGCGGGTCTGTCACTTGACCTGTCGGTGGCCCTTGGTGACCATTTGACACTCATTGACAGGGTCGTCCTGTTCCCCAGGAATACAGGTCTATTTGCCTTTATTTAAAAGTGCTAGCTTTGTTATTAATTTTATTTATGCACCTATTTTTTTTCTTAGCACTCAATAATATTTTACAATATCATTTATTTTTACAATTTTAAACCTGTACATTTTATTTATTTAAATATACATTTATTAATATTTTACATTTAATAGATATTTAGTTTACAATTTTATTTTTACATAACATATATTTAGTTAGTTTCTTTCATAATATAGTTTATGGCGTGAATAGCCCAAGCTGCTGATACACTGATACTTTAAATTTTAATCCTACCTACCAAGTTAGTTATCTTATTTATTAATTTAGTTAATCCATTTATTTTTATTTAATTTAAATGCTTATATATTGCTTTCATTTAGTCGGTGAAACATTGTTTTTACCTAGCGGGTAAGGCAGCTGGTCCTACCCCCAAGTATAACGGTAGTATCTTAGCCCTACATTTGGGTTAAATTTACTGTTTTTATCCGGCAATATTCACTATTTTCCTCATGAGGGTTGGAAGACTTTCTCGTTAATCAGTCGTATCTCTTAGTTTTTCTATATATATATTCCCATGTGGTGTGGCCTTAACCTCACTAACCTGAATGAAAACTTTCTTTAGCCAAGAACTTAAAACCAATAGATAACTTATGATGTCCATGACCATTTACAATGAATTATACATTAACATTTACATAGTGTTATACATTTACAGATTGTTGTACATTTGCATGGTGTAAATGTATAACACTATGTAAGTGGTCATGGACCGCATAAGTAATCCATTGGATTTTATTTCTTGACAAAATATAGTTTTTAATTCCATGTAGACGATTATCCGTTTTTACTCCTAAGGAGAAAAATTATAAAATTCCCTGGAAACATGTTTATTCCCAAACTCAAATTTGTCATTAACGCCATCTATCAAAAAGTAGTGGAACGTTTTGGCCGCTGAGAAAGCAACTTTCGGTTTTGCACCACTTTGCACCACTTTACACTCCTATACACGCTTGGGGTGGGGTTTTAGGTGAAATATGACCCCAAAGTCGTAAAATTGAGAAAATCTCCTATAAGAAAACAGATTTTGCTGGAAAACCTCGTCAAAGCAAAATCGTGGATAGTTTTGGCCGCGTCGGCGTTAATGGGTGCATTTATATATTTTCAGTAATATCGAATAAAACATTGGTGACAATTATATATGGTTTTATCTTTACATTTATTATTTTATTATTAGTAAGTAGCTTAGTATATAATTAAACTGAACTCCTTCAATTGGTGACCACGAGTGTAAACTTTGAAAGTCTTTATAGTAAACGACATGGAAACCGCATTTACGACTACCGAATCTTCATCGCCTGAAACAGACTAATATATTCAAACTTCCCACTTTTTGGCCAAATAATATTCAACTATGGTTCATGAAGGTTGAAACTCAATTTCGGCGTGCAAAAATTTCCAATGATGAAGAAATATTCAAATACATCGTTGGCGATCTTGATGAGGCAGTAGCAATGGAGGTACAGGACATCATTATTAGTCCACTAACTACCGGAAAATATGAAGCACTCTAGTCAGGCATTACGGAAAGGATGTTGGCATCAGAAGCACGTCGAATAAATCAAGTTCTTAACGAAATTACTCTCGCAGACAAAACCCCATTTCAGTTATTGCGTCACGTGAAACAAGTATCAGGGAATAGTGTCAACGATACTACCATCAAGGCCATCTGGATATCAAGACTGCCAGAAAATTTGAAACTTTTAATAGCCGGCAGAGATACTGATGATATCTCTCTAGAAACCCTTGCAAAATCTGCTGACAAGTATATTGTTTGGCCACGCCCACTTTATGCTTCAGGTATGTGTACCATTCAAAATAATCCTTCTCGATATCTAGAATTCTAGAAGAATTAACATCACAATTGAAGACATTGAATACTCGGTTGTCACGTTTGGAAGGGATAGTCTACCATCGAGATAGTTCACATTACCGAAAGCGTTCTACTACGAAAGATTTATGCTACTATCATAATCGTTTTTGCACCAAGGCAAGAAAATGCATTACACCATGCAACTACAAAAATTTAGAAGAACAAGCGAAAAATGCTCAGCCCCATCACTAACGTCGGCCAGTGCCGAGGGCTTTTTAAAATCCCGCCGACTTTTTGTTTATGATAAAAACAATGGACCCAATTTTCTGATAGACACTGGTGCTGATTTCAGCGTAATTCCATTAAAGCCATCAGACTATCGACGTGAGAGTAGCTTACAATCATCTGCTGCCAATGGCAGTCGCATACCAACATACGGATAGAATTTACTAATTTTAAACGTAGGTTTATGTTGACCATTTCGTTGGTTATTTACTGTTGCGCAAGTTACAAGCCCTAAAATTGGGTCAGATTTTTTATTTCACCACAATCTTCTTCCAGACCTTTGTAACAATTGTATTATACATTGACAAACTCAATTATAGATCAATGGTCAATCTATTTTCAATAGACTGCCAACCATCCGTCTTCTAGATAATGGTTCTCCTTATCAGGAGATATTAAAACAATTTCCCGACCTACTTCAATCCAAATTTTCAGCAACAAAATTCAAACATAACATTGTTCATAGGATTGAAACCAAAGGTCAACCTGTCAGTTGTAAAAGTTCTCGTAGATTAGATATTAAGAAATTCAAAGCAGCAAAAGGTGAATATGAAATAGTTTGTCAAGAAGGTCCTTCAAGAACATTAAGGGTCCATTCTGGTTTCAACGAGCGAAAAATGCATGATTTTTGCGATTTTTTTTTGTGGAAACTAATGAAGCAATTAACGCCAATTTTTAATCACAATATTTATTTACTTTTTTTTAACAAAATATATTTTTTTCAAATGTGGGCCCCCACCCCCTCTCCACCCCAAGCGTCGATAAGCGTGCTGTCCGGGAAGACCGGCCTCCGTCGCGGAAGTTATTAGGGCTGCGCATCGAATCTGATATCAAAAAACGACCAATTTCCTTAATAACGAAGATATTTCGCAAAGAGCGATAGCACAGTTTTTTAAAATTCAAAAAATTGACAAAATGGCGGCACTTTGAAAAAAGCATAATTTTTTGCGTCTGTTTTTCCCACTTCTTTGTGCGATAACTCGTGAACATATAAAGAAAAAAAAATTTGCCTATTACTCTACGCGGAGTTGTCCGAGGAGTAAGTCAGCCAAAATTCATGTCGATATCACTTCCGCGGTGCGGAAAAACATTGTTTCGAGAAAAACGCGTTTAAAGATAAAAGTTTCAATTTCATGATATTAAATAAATTATTTCTGTCATAAGTGCATACTCACAGTTTCAAGATAGCAACTTGGGATTTTCACCACATATTCTACACACATATAGCTTTCGAAAAATGCGATAAAAAAAATTCGATATTTTGAAACCGCCAAACCAGAATGGACCCTTAACAGGCGAATGGGCCAGTGCACTACATATGGTTTCAAAGAAGTCAGGCGATTGGCGACCCTGCAAAGATTATAGACTATTAATTGCGGCCACAGTGCCCGATCGCTATCCAGTTGCACACATCGAATAGCTTACTCAAAATCTTCACTGTTGCAAAATATTCAGCAAACTAAATCTTCTCCGTGCCTACAGTCAAATACCGGTACATCCAGATGACATAAGAAAACTGCAATTCTTACTCCATTTGGTCTTTTGGTACATGTCTTCATGCCATTCGGGTAACGCAACTCTGCCCAAACCTTTCAACGCTTTATAGACGCTGTCCTACGTGTACTTAATTTGCATACGCCTACATGGATGATATACTTATTGCGTCATCTAATTCAGAAGAACATAAGAACCATAATTTACAAGTTATCAAACGCTAACAAAACTATGGCATCATCACCGGTAAGAACAAATGTATATTTGGTGTTAAGGAATTAGATTTTTTAGGATATTACATTGACGCAAAATATATTCAAACAAATCCTAACAAAGTAAGTGCAATTCTGCATTACCAGAAACCAAAACTCGTTAAGGGACTTCTTCGTTTTTTGGGCATGATTAATTTTTATCTTCGTTTTATACCCCATGCAGCAAAATACTAAGTACCACGTTATGGAATAGTCAATACAAATACGAAATCTACAATTAAATGGTCCGAAGAACTCAAAACAGCTGTAACGTGCCGCTCCTGCACGATACCCAAAATCCTCGCCTTGGGCTGAGGTCTACGGCCTCGCTGTGGAGAAGGAGGTGGTTCAAAAAAAAAACCTATTGGCTTGGGCGGCACGTAACTTAGAGATTGTGCTTACCTCAGCTAGACTTAATCACAAAAATCCCTAGTATTAATAAAATCGATACAGTGAGCAACAGCATAAAAGGAGGGCAGCGGATGGTCGAATAAACGAGTACGCCAGTAAATATAAATGTGGAGTTGAATATAACATAGAACATAAATGAAAGAAATAATCATTAAATAATTATGGAATCCAATTACCCGAATAATAGTGACTTTTCACTACAAGATGACTACCAACCTAATACAGTTAAATCCTCGCAATATTTCACGAGGTGCGAGTTGGTTGCCCGAACGTGATACGCGTGGATGTTCGTGGAGTAAAGCAATAGTGCTTGTGCCGTTGAGTTCTTACCGAGTCGCCACCCGGTAAGGAACAATTACCTAGATTAAAATGACTTTGTTGATCAACGCGGTTCAAAAAAATGTACATATGTTTTCGTAGGAAAGTGAGTCACAGTAGAAGGCGTTACGGAACGGCTCAAGGTAAGAATGACTACACGCAAATTGAATGCGCATTAAAAAAATATGATTAACTCCAGGACAAACGAACATCAGCGTTCACAAAATGTTCACGGAATACATGGAGTCTAAACGTAAATATACATATATAACATAATAGCATGCGCCTACAAAATGGTCTTTACAGCGCCACTGCGCTGGTGCGGCCGCAATATGGTGTGAATATCACTCACGCATACGCTTAATTCTTATATCAAAATAAGTCTTTATGTGGCTGAATTTAACTTGAATTTATCTTGTTATTAATATGAAGTTTTTGTCTAAAGGAAATGTCTGGCGGTACTTAGCTTATTCACTCCAATTCACTCCTTTTCGTGAGGTCACCTTGGCTCTATTCAACGAGAGCTGACAAAGGTTTACGTTGAGAATGGATGCCAACATGAGCGAATCAGGTACTTCTGTTGAAATGGCAGGATCCAAATCTTGTAGACTTAGCGACAATGGATGCGCCGGCGGTTTGGCCGGATAACAAGCGCCCTGGATGGTAAAATTTTAGCAAGAAAAAAAGTCTGAGCCACGTGCTGTTCTCCTTACGGGTAATTGACCGGAGATTAATTCGAAGATACGCACAGCGTGACAATACACTCCGCGTAGAAAATAAACGGTACTTTCCCTGATCCCAATTACGAATTACTCAAACTAAGTAAAAATAGCCAATACCGTTTCCGTAACTCTAAAAAAAAAACTCTTTTTCTTTCGTCAAAACGTTCTACCCAGTTCACAGGTCTCTAGATCGCTCTGGTCACGACTTTCTTATTTTACTGCCCAAGAAAACGAGCAAAAGCGACAATAGCCAGTTAGCGAGAAGAAAAGAAACGGACAATCCTCTACGCGCCAATATTTGCGAGCAGGTGTAAAAGGTGAAGAGAAATTTATTCAGGTGCAAATATGCCCCACAGCTAGGCTGCTCTACCGTGGCAGCTACGAAATATTCTTAAAACCGTTGAAATGCTTCGCATAAATGCATAAAAATTACTATTTGGCCATAGTTCGATATTTATTACCGACGATCCGACAATTTCCCAGTGTGAACCGTTCTTGGTCAGGTGTGTTCCTTGTTGACATTTGAAAATGAGGTTAGCGGTGCTCATATTGATTGGAAAGATCCAAAGTATTATTGATCAATATCTCCCAATTGCACACAGGGGAAGATAAGATGGATACGGTAAAAATACTGAGAATCTCCACTCTTCAATCGGATCATCATACTTAACAGACAAAACCGCAACAACAACAAAAGAACGTAACATGGACAAAAATAAAAGGCGAATGGAGCAGACAATTAACAAAATAATCCCCAGGATAATTATGGCACGTAACAGATCATTCGAACAAACAAAGAAGGCTCTATCAGAAACAACTCTTCTCACATATCCGGTAGCACATGTACCTTTGTCAATAGCTTGTGACGCATCTGATCTAGCAATGGGAGCAGTACTTCAGCAACTGGTAAATGACTGCTGGCAACCGTTAGCATTTTTTTCAAAAAAAGTGGATAAAACACAATATAAATACAGCGCCTACGATCGCGAATTATTAGCTATATATTCTTCTATAAAACATTTTCATGACATGCTAGAGGGCCGTGATTTCTGCGTTTTTACTGACCACGAACCACTAACGTATGCCTTTCACCAAAAAAAAAAAAGACAACATTATTCTACGCAAACTTAGACAACTGGATTACATTGCACAATATATTACTGATATTCGACACATATCAGGTAATAATAACACTGTCGCAGATACATGATCCAGATTTGAACTGATCAACACAAGCAATATATTAGTCGATTTTAATGCGATGGCTGAATCTTAAATAAATAATGATGATTTAATCTTATATTCAACCAAAACAACCAATTTTCAACTACAACAGATTAAAATAGCAGGAACTGATAAATTTATTTGGTGTGATTAATCTACGAACACGCCAAGACCATTCGTTCCAACATCCTTCATGCAACACATCTTTGAATCGCTACACATTTTAGCACACGAAGGTCGCATTGCTACACTTCGTAATATCTGAAGAAGTTGAGTCTGGCTTGGTGTGAAAAATGAAATAACCAGCTGGACCAAAAGGTGTTTGGCATGCCAAAAAACAAAATTTCACGACATACAAAAATGCCAGCAGAGAAATTCCCACTGCAAGATCAACGAATTGAAATTATCTACATTGATCTAATAAAATTATCATATAGTCAAGGATTTACCAACTGTTTAACCATCATAGTTCATTTTACAAGAAGGTCTTTTTCCCAAATTGTTATGAACGATAATTTTGCACATTACTATCTTCGTTTATTTCAATTCTTTTATTTATTGTTATTTTTTACATTGTCAATGGAAAGAGTGTACTACGGCGACTATACATATTGTTCCTGTAGTGGTTATTCACGTTACCATTACGGTGGCTATACAGGTTGCCATGTTACAGTAGCCAATATAAATTTATTATGTTAATTATTATATTTTCAGTAATATTGAATAAAACATTGCTGACAGTTATGTACGTTTTTATCTTTACATTTATAATTTTAGTATAAGTAAGTAGTTTAGTATATAATTAAACTAAACGACTTCATATATATATATTTATAAATAAATAAATATATATATATATATATAAATATAAATTTATATATATATATATATATATATATATATATATATATATATATATATATATATATATATATATATACTTTGTCACAATCATTCAAAGACAGAACAATCGAATTACATACTCTTTCTGAAATTTATTTTGTGCTGCCTGAAATGTCCTTAGTGCTACTCGATTTACTCTCCAATTTATTTTACTTCCAAACACTCTAGCTACACCACATATCATACGTATGACTATGTAGTGAGTATAGTCACTCCAACTTCTATGACAGATAAAATCACAGCATATTTCCAATCGTGCAGAAAGTTCCATGATATTTGTATCATATACAAAGACATATTAAATATTTTCACAAACGAATTGAAGAAACTAACAAAACGAAATCTTGACCACAGTTATACCACAGCTCTATTTTATTCATAAAAGTCATCAATATACATCCTATTCACTACTTATTTAATCATTTACAAATTCATCAATAACATATAACGCTGATCCAGTTAATCTTAAAATATATTCACACTATTTCTTTCTTAAATCTACGTCATTCCCAAATAATCCTTCTCACTTATGGTTTACAACTATGACCATTAAATGTTTTTACACATGGTCAGGATAACTTCATGCTCATTTATGTTTATGTTGGTCATATAGTTTTTCCTTTCCATGTATGATTGTTAGAATGAAGGTAAGCAAGTATCATAAATACCTCCTGGCATATCCATGACACTTAAATTACAGAAATAAACTCCATATTCCCTACAAATTATCACTTTAACAGTTTAATTTTATCAATTTTCTAGATACGGTTACCGCAATTCAGAACAACAAATACATAAGTGATACACCTTGCTAAAGCATTTTTAATTTTACAACAAATTTGTTATCTAAAAGCAACATTAAACTTACATGCTTATTCATCTACAAGTGATTTACATTGTTTTTAAGCAGGTTGGATATAAAAATATGTAATCGAAATTTTTACTATATTTCCCCATAGTGTGTTTAATTCATAAGAGATACAAATTACCTATTTCATTTAGGTGAGTTCTACATCCCATTCTTGTATATCTCATCAAATTTCGAAAATGTCCAACACAAATCATTATATCAATTTCATGTCTCTGATAATAAATGCAATAAATTGTAATAAATATAAAAATAATCGACGCTTCGAAATTACTTATGATTTTTTCAAAAATCTATTTAGGCGATGTTTCAATTTTTTGGTGAAATAAATGACCATTTTCATTAAATTTTTTCTCTTATTTTATTAGATTGAAAATAATGTTTTTGTTATTTTTATGAATAGTTACTTCTATAGAAAGTGTCAAATTAGAGGCCGCGGAGATGAGGTCGTTTGCGGTGTGCACGAAAACTCAATTTCAAGATGTCTGAAACAAAAAATCTAACAGGGTTATATTAAGAACAAAATTACCTGGATCTTAACCAATAAAAGGTTAAAAATTAAAAAACCTAGAAAAAAGTGTGAGAATAAGAAAAGTCTTATTTTTATACACAAAATTGGACCTTTGGGTTTGTATAAAAATGGAGAAAGTATATATTTATGTCAAAATGTCAATTTGCGTTCTGCGTAAAAGGTTAATTAATAAAATAAAAAAGTATTTGAGTCAATAGCTTAATTATTTTTTGAGCTAGAGTGCACACCGTTTTTAAAAATGCAGTTTCCATAAAAACATGTTTTTAAATTTTAATATTAGCGTCAAATAACACGTATTACAATCTGGTTCCTACTTATAGAAAAGTAAATATCTCTGGAACTATTTGGAAATTTATCGTAAAATATTTTTTCACATATTCTTAAATTGTTGAATAAAATTATTGGAACGAAATCGATTTCTTTAAAATTTGAACATCGCCCTAAACAATAATAAATGTAACATTGAATATTCATTTTTGAATTTTTTCAGCCATCTCGTTCTTCAACATTGGTGTCCTTCTTACAACCTTTCAGTAATACTCTATGGATATTAGTTATGGTGTCAGTTCATGTGGTCGCTTTAGTTCTTTATCTACTCGATAGATTTTCACCATTTGGAAGATTTAAAGTGGCAAATACTGATGGGACCGAAGAAGATGCTCTAAATTTATCAAGTGCCATCTGGTTTGCTTGGGGAGTACTATTGAATAGTGGTATAGGAGAAGGTATGTTATTGACAATTATTTAAATATAATTTTTAGAGAAAATTTCTTCTGCATGCTAATACAGTGAATATTAATTATGGGAAAACCTACGGCTATATTTGACTGTATCATTAATGGATGAAAATATAAGAGCATCAAGGAATTACAGTTTTGTACCACAGCTTTGTATCACTGTCCTGTATTAATGATGTTCTTATGCAATTAATTTAGATTACCTTTATTTATTTCATGATTCATATAGGTATCATTCCACCTTATGTTTTGTATCATTCTGCATCATAGAACTTCTGATTCCCTTAATTATACATTATCTGTAAAATGTGCATCAGATACATAAATTCATACATACAATCACGCCTATTCCCATCAAATGAGGTGGCAGAAAACAATTAACTATTTACTCTTGGTAGTTCTGAAGCAACTGCTTGCAGATATTTAATAGCCGTCTACCAACAAATTACAAACATATTACAAACCAAATTTTCTTTATGATTATTATATTATCAGAGAACATAAGATTACTGATTTGTTTGTCATGGAAGCAATCGTATAATATTTGACCTTTGCAGTCTCTCATATCACAAAAAATTAAACGTCGGCCAATAATTTTATAAAAAGATGAAATTTTCCAGGAACCTGTTGGATGTATAACTATTCTCAGCTATACTTTTATACTTTGTTATTCTTAATTATTAATTGGTGTAATTTTAATACTTACACATAAAGCGTTCTTACACCCTGCTAAAAATAGATTTAGTATATCATATAACATAGGATACTTTACATATAATAGTTGCATATACCTTCAAAATAACCTTTTCATCATCAGTCGTGTACTTGATGCCAGAGTGAGCCGACGTTTTTTACTTGAGCTCTGTGCGTATACATTTTATTTGTAAACAAATAAAATTCGTATCGAAACTTAAGTTTATTCTTGTTTGTTAGTTCAAATTGATTGAATATTGTTCTTTTGTCGTAGTTTTGGCTACATATTCTTATTTTCAGGTGGGTTCTTTTACTTTCTTTCGTTTTTATTAATTGTCCGCGTTGACGGACGGGGTGTTTGACGGAGGAAGCAACCCCTCTGTTGTTTTAAACCCTGCAAAAAAGAAGCGAGTGATGCGCCAGTTGACGGTGGATTCAAGTCTCCGGTTTCTAGTCATCAAGAAAGGACGGATCTGATTTATCAAGGTCAGCCCTTTCTTAATCAATAAGCAAATGTATAGCGTGGTTGGCGAGGTGCAGTCTTTAAATAAAATTAAAGAAGGCCTTTTTGTTGAGGCGTCCTTTCACTCGACCCTCAATACCGTCAAGGGAGTGATTATTTATCGCGATTTATTAAATTGCACAACTAATGAGTTTGGTCAGAGTTAAGAGCACAAGGAGTTTCTGAGGTCAGACGTATAATCCGCAAGGTCAATAGCATAGTTGAGGACACTGCGTCCATTATTGTTTCATTTTCGCTGCATAAGTTGCAGGCTAAAATCCGGGTAGCAATGTATAGGTTGCCTGTTCTGCCTTACATTCCCTACCCGATGCAATACTTCAATTGCCAAAAGTTCGGGCATTCTTTAAAAATGTGCAAGGATAAAACAATTTGTGTATGTGGAAAAGCACCCCACGAAGAACAGCGCTGTACCGACCCGGTAAAGTGCGTGAATTTTGGTGAAGGGCATCTCTCCCTGTCCAAAAACTATTCAAAATTTAAAGAAAAGTATGCTATCATGTAATAGAAATCTCTAAATAAGTGTAGCTTTCCTGAATCTAGAGCTTTTGTACGTCAGAACTCTGCAGTTCCGGCACTGAGCTTTGCCAAGTTTGCTGCAGCTAAACCTGCTATTTCTCCTGCCTCTGTTAACGACATTGCTACTCTTCTTTTACCTGAAATCAAAGAAATTATTATGGAGGCGGTTTCCACTAATATGGGCGCTATCATTAGCGCCGTTCTTTCAAACACTTGTGCAGCAACTAACATCACTGCTAAATCGTCTCCTCCTGTCGTGCCACAACATGTTCTACCAGGTACATCCCAATCTCAAAACAACGTGCTTTCATCTATTTTAATGCCATCTCTAGCTCTAGTTCTGTCAGGGCAGGCTACAAATGTTTCTCTCTCCGACTTAGAGTCAAGCGCTATGTCGATTGACCATAAGACGATCAAAAATGCTCGTAAGCCCAAAGATAGTTGTGTGTGGGCTAAAGGCAGACCGAAGAACACGAAACCGTAACACGTTTCGAGTTTACCTATATAGTCAGCCTTCACTTTCTGACCTTTAAATTTCTGTTCTATCTTTATTTTTTATGTCTAATTCGTTCATCATTCAATGGAACTGTAATTTAATCGTCAACCACCTAGCTGCGTTAAGGCTATTTATGGCTTATCATAACCCCAGAGTAATATGCATCGAAGAGATTCAATTAAAACCTCTCAATGTTTGCAACATGCGGGGATATAAAATCTTCCGCAGAGATGTTGACCCTGTTGCACATGCTCATGGTGGCGTTGCATTTGTTATTGATTTTTCTATTCCACATAAACAATGTTACTTTACAACAAGGATACAAGCGATTGCATGACAGGTAATCTTACCTCGGAAAATGACAATTTGCAACGTCTACCTTCCAGATGGCAACTGGAACTTAAATGATCTCAAGGACTTAGAACGGCAGCTTCCAAATCCTTACATACTTGTCGGAGAATTTAATTTTCATAATATACTCTGGGGTTCCGTAAGCACAGATGCTCGCGGTCGAAATGTCGAAAAGCTTCTTGGACAACAATGATGTCACGCTTCTCAACACTGGCTCCGCCACGTTCATGAACTTGAGGTCAGGAAGTTTTCTGGCAATCGATTTGTCTTTGTCTGCGTCTATTCTGGCTGCCCATCATCAGTAGCAGGTAGTTGACGATGCCCATTACAGTGACCAATTTCCCATTCTTGTGTCGTTTCTTTCAAATACTGTTTCTGTTGCACAAAAATCAGCACAAAGATTGTAATTTGATCTGGCTGAATGAAAATCTTTCGCCAACAACCTCATGCTTCCCGAACCGTCACCAGATTTAAATGTCGAGATACAGCATCTAAGCGATGCTATTCTGCATTCCGCTTCGTTATCAAACAAAAATCTTCTGGTTATCTCAGAAAGAAGTCTGTTCCTTGGTAGAATGAGCACGTTGCTACCACTATACGTTCTAAAAAGTGCCCACTAAAAGTGTACCGAAGAATTCCGACACTTCTTAATCAAATTGCTTTCAAAAAAGCTCGTGCGCAAGCCAGGCATACTATTCTTCAGTCTAAAACTGAGTCTTGGCGTGGACTTGTTTCTTCTATTGGTACTGATTTCGACCAAACTCTGCTTTGGAAGAAAATCAGGTATATGAACAGTTACAAGATCAGTTCCCATATTCCAATGCACAGCTCAATGGGCAGGTACACACTGTCAGAGTTGATATTTGTGATATTCTAGCAAACCAGTTTGAGTCCGTTAGTCACTTGGATAATTACTCGCTCCATTTTCTACGCTCAAAAGCATCTTAAGAAGTTCCTCTAAACTTTAAGTGTGGTAATTATGAGAGTCATAATTTAATACTCAATCTAGCAGAATTTGAATTTGCACTGACTCACTCAGCCAATACTTCTGTTGCGTATGATGATATTGCTATCGGAATGTATCGTGTATTACCCACCATATTTAAATTTAAAATAGTGGAATTTCTCAACCGGCTTTGGGTCGAAAATGTCTACCCTGACATGTGGCGCGAAGCGATTCTTGTGCCAATACACAAAAAAGGCGAAGTTGTGTCTTCTGCATCAAGCTACCATCCAATATCTTTGACATACCATCTGTCAAATTTATATAAAGGCAAGTAGTGTATAATTGGCGGTTCTAACTCAAAAAAACCTGCAGGTACCCCGTTTTTCGCTAGAAATACCGTAAAAATGCCCATAAAAGAGTATTTTTGCCCTATTCTTAAGGTAAAATGTACAAAAAGTGTAAATTGACAAACCTGAACGTATAGACAAATTTTTTCCCTAATAAATGGAGAATAAAAACGAATTAGCGAGTATGCTAAATAGTAGTAATTCACAATTTAGAAAGTTGTCAGGGTTGGAAAATAAAACGTATAAAATCGAATAGTTTGAGGTAATTGAAGGAAAGTATGGTGAGCAAATAATAGTTGGTATAGAGAATTTTAAAGTATCATTAACTGAACGGTATAATAGATTTATACCAAGTATTGAAAAGTTGAACAGTAATCCTCCTAATTTAAAATATAACGGTAAGAAGAAAATAGGTACTAGAGAGTTGCTTGATATAGAATTTGATTACACATATTAAAAAAATAAGAAATAAATATTGAATTTGTTTAAACAAAATAAATATATAAATTAGGTAAATATAATTAAATATAACAAACAAATGATGATAATAATTTAATTTAATGTTTACTGTTACTAATACAGAATAATCTAGAACACTTCACATTGCATCATAACAATTTAACTTTTTTTCTTTTAAATATTTCTCAACGCAAAAGTAATTAATGTTTTTAATAAACTCGCGTTCCTTGATAAATATTTGAGCCTCTAATATTTCACCAGATTTAAATGTTAATAGTAAATTATTATAAAAATCATAGCATTTATTGAATTCAATCATTTTTTCTTTTATATTTAAGAGTTCAGCGACACACATAAGAAAAGGTGACCCGACAGCGATAACTGATAATATGGGCATTGCTATCGCTGATAAACTACTGCCTGTAAATAAAACTTCGCCCAAATGCATACCTAGATTAATTTTACTATAATGTTTATAAGATTTGCGGTAAACATATTTACGTTTTTCAAGATAATCTTCCATTTAGAACGAGAAAATATTTCTTTATAAATGAGGAAAAAAGAAAGATCTGGATTTGTAAATAGTTTAATAAATAAATTACCGCTTGAAGTACATATACCAGGTTATAATTACTATGGTCCAGGTACCAAGTTAGAAAAGCGATTAGCAAGAGGTGATAAAGGAGTTAACGGATTAGATGAAGCTTGCCGAGAACATGACATAGCTTATTCTAAATATACAGATGTATACAACAGAAATAAGGCTGATTATATTTTAGAAAGTAAAGCATGGAATAGAATATTAGATAAAAATGCAAGCTTTAAAGAAAAAATAGCTGCGCGATCAGTTACAAGTATAATGAAAGCGAAACGTAAAATGGGAATGGGTCTTAATTTATATACTAATAAATCAGTTGAAATGGCAGAAATATTGAGTAAAAGTCAATTAAATAAAATTCAAAAAGCTAAACAGGAAGGAGTAGGAGCTACTATAAAATTATCTGCATCTCAGATAAAAAAATAAGTCCTCCATCAAAAATACCTATTCCTGTCACAATGTTAATGGCGGCATTACAAAATTCTAATTCAAACAATGTACAGGATATTGTAAATCAATTAGCAAATGTAAAAGGCAGTATTGATTTACCAACAACGCAATTATTAAATAGTTTAACAGACAAGAAAGGTGGTGTAATACTTTTGCCAGCAGCACCAATAATAAAAGGATCATGTATAAAATTAGGCGGTGCATTATCTGATATTGCTGTAAAAAATGGCGGCTTTCTTCCATTCGCAATTCCAGCTGTAATGGCATTAATTAAAGGTGCATTAGCCAGTCTAGGAACAGGTGCAATGTTGCAAGCAGGTAAAAGGGTAGGCGAGAAGGTTTTTGGTAATGGGATGTATATAGGCGATCCTGCATATAATAACCAGAAACGTGGAGGAAAAATAAAAAAAAATTGATACCAGAGAGACCATTGTCAAATATAGAAATATTGAAATATGCTAAAAAGTTAAGACTTCCATATTTTAGAGGTGTATTTATGGATGACACTTTGCCTAAACTAATTAACAAGAATGAATCAGGTATAGTTAATTTAGATTCTAATTCGGGACCAGGTACTCACTGGGCAGCTTATATAAAAATTGATAATAAAGTTTACTATTTTGATAGTTATGGAAACATAAACCCTGAAATAAAATTAGTAAAGTATTTTAATGAGGCTGAAATATATTATAATTATGACAGACAACAGTCATATAGTGAAACAAATTGTGGAAAGGTATATATAGAGTTTATATATAATTTCTTTTATAATAAATGGTTACACTCACATTAGATAATTATAAAAATTTGAATCAATCTATTTTAATTAGAATTAGAAATTAGAATGACAGAATTGTGTCTGAAAAGTTTAAAAACATCATTTATCAGAATAATTAAAAAATAATACTTTTACTTATATTAAAGAGGGTGTTAGTAAAACAATTAAAATTGATGATGGTACATATAGATATAAAGACTTGAAAGACATACTAGAAGAAATTATCGGTATAAGATTCACATTAAAACCAAATGACAATACTATGAAAAATATGATGAAAAGTATTTATACCATCGACTTTACAACATATAACTCAATAGGACCATTGCTGGGATTTAATAAAAGGGTACTAGAGCCAAACATACTGCACATGTCTGATAACACTTTGGATATATTTCCTGTTAAGACTATCAAAGTATGTTCAAATATTACACTCGGTCGACAGAAACTAGTACAATATATGAATTTTTTCTAAATGTAAGCCCTGGTTATGATATAATTGAGCAACCAATTAACTTGGCATATTATCCACTAATATTAAATAAAATAGATAAATTGGAATTAAAACTAATAGATCAAGATGATGATTTAATAGACTTTAGAACTGAACCTTTGTTAATATCTTTACATATAAGAAAAACGTAATATTTTTTTCTATATAAATGGGTACAGCAATATTTGATTATTCTATTAATTAGCGAGTACATAAACCACATATCCAGCGTTACCAATATATAAAATATTTACCTACGACAGTAGGTAGAATTAATACACCAAATACATTTACAGAGATTAAAGTACCCAATCAGGATGTTATTTATGACACTGCAAACAGTAATCTTGTAATAGCCGGTCAGATTATAGACAAAGGTACTCCACTGACATCTGCTAATTATAAGACGATTCAATTTGTTCAAAATGGTATAATGCATCTCTATTCACAAATAAAATATTTAATATCCAGTAAAGAAGTAGAAGTAGTTATAGCTCCAGGTTATACAACAACAGTTAAAGGTTTAACTACTTTTAATAAACAAGACATGTATGATGGCTGGGGCACTGAGAATGTTTAAGATGAAAAGGGATATTTTTCCATTACTGTACCACTAAAAAATATTTTCGGTATATTTGAAACTTATAATAAAGCTATTTTACGTGTCAGTCTGGAACTACAACTACTAAGAGCAACCGATAATTCAAATTGTTTCCAAGCACCTGTGGCATTAAAAGACAATTTGCAAATTCATATTTCAGAAGTATATTGGAGTATGCCACTAGTCATTCCCACATTGGAAAAACAAATAGAAATTAGTAATCTTATAGCTTCAAACAAACAGCAAATAATAAATTATAATTCATGGACTTATGAATGTAATCCTACAATTCCTAAAGATGTGATGAAATATACATGGCGAGTAGCAACCCTAGCAAAACGTCCAAAATATTTTATCATAGCGTTTTCTAAAAATCGTGATACAGATATAACAGTAGATAATTCAAAATTTGATTTTATTGACCTGCATGATATAAAAGCATTATTAAACAACGATGGCTATCCACAAAAAACTTAATGTTAGATACTGACCACAATGACTATAGTAGTGAATACACAATGTTTAAAAACTTTCAAAAGACATATTTCCTTAATAACACACATATTAATGCACCTATTGTTTCTAAATATGAGTTTAATAAAAACTATCCAATATTTGTTATAGATTGTTTATATCAAAACGAGACCATAAAGGAATCAATTACAGATGTAAAGATTGACTTTCAGTTTAATAAAAAGTTTCCAGAAAATACTATTGTACACTGTCTGATAGTTAGTGATACAAATATAAAATATAGTAGCTTGACAAGCACGGTAGTAAAAGACTTTTAATCTCTAATAAATGGAGTTTAAAATTAAAAAAGTAGTAAAAGGTTTAGAGAATATGACTATTGAGGAAGAGCAACAAAATAGATATAAATATTTCCTCAACACTATAAGATGTATAATATGTGGACCATCAAATTGTGGTAAAACAAACATTATATTACAAATGTTAACAGATACGCATAACGGTTTAATATATTAAAATATATATGTTTATTCAAAATCATTACATCAACTAAAATACAAATATCTTGAAGAGTTTGTAAATGAAATGAATAGTCATTTGAAAAATCGTATAGGCTTTTACAAATTTGAAAATGCTGAAGACGTTACACCTGTAGAAAATGTAAAACCTAATTCAGTAGCAATATTTGATGATATTGATACACGAAAAATAAAAATACTTAAAGATTATTTTGGTAGAGGTAGACATTATGGTCTTTGTTGTATATGCACATGTCAAACATTAAGCCGCATACCGAAACAGATGGTCAGAGATAATGCAAACTATATTATACTTTGTCACTTTACTGATAGTACTAATTTAAAACACGCCTATAATGATTTCGCTGGCTCGGATATGGGTATAGAAAAGTTTAGAGATCTTTGTAATTTTTATTGGAAAAAGAAATATGATTTACTAGCCATAAATATGGAGAAAGATATGGCAAGTCGCTTTAATGAGAACATATTATCTTAACTACATTAATTTTATTTAAATATTTTAATTTAAATATCTAAAATTATTTTTTATATTTATTATTTAAATGTTTTAATTAATATATCTACAATTATATTTTTTATCTATTATTTAAATATTTTAATTTAAATATCTACAATTATTTTTTATATTTGTTATTTAAATATTAATATATCTACCGTTAATTTTTATTAATAGAATAGTGACCCCATGGTAATGTGTCAAACCCATTTTCTAGTATATATCTTTTATTATCGTCCGGAATCAGAGCGATTTTATTTTGATTGATGGAATAAATGGCATGCTTTACACTTCTAATAGTATTCATTGTTCTGGATATCTTCTCGCTATTAAATAAACAGTTTTTATAATCGTCAATAGTAATATTATTCTTAACTACATTTTTCTTGGTACCTTTTGCCTTCTTTTGAACTGTTTTACCTAATATATCAAACGCATACATTTTTGCCTTTAAGCCAACAAATTCTGTCATTGGAGAGCCCATATTTACATATTTTTATTTTTCCAAGTACCTTTTTGTTCACTATGGGTATGTTTTATTTATTATCAACAGCATAGTCGGATGTATCAAAGTGATCTATCATATGTTTCATGTCTTCATAAAAGTCTTCCGTGATAATATTATAAATATAGGATTCCGTATCTTGATAGAGTAACTCTATATTATGCTTATATTTTTGTTTCATAACATTATAATGGAAATCATACATTAACTCTTTTGATATGTCTAATATAGACAAACCAATATAAATTGGTTTGTTGAATGTTATTTTAGTTTTATTCATATGTATGGCCACAAGATTTTCAGTAAAGATGTTTCTATGTTTAAAGTTTGGTTTGCTTATAAGCTTTACACTTTTTTTTAGCATTTGGACATAGTATTATGTTTACATATTTTCTAATGTCTTTTATAGACTTTCCAAATATGCTGTTATTCATTAATTTATAAAAGTCCTTTGCGAATTCACTACTTGCTTTCTTTCTCATTTCCGTATTCAAGTCTATATAATTATTTAACCAATAAGATTGTCTAAAACTTATTACTCTGTGTACCTGTTTTAATACCATTCCCTTTGATAGATATTGTTTCAAGCTTCTATAATGTAAAACATATCTTTTTGTGTTATCCAATGTAGTAAGTAATTTACATTGATTAGATCCTGGTGGATTTTTTGATTCGGGTGCCAGTGGTAAATCTTTATGTAAATCATGTGACTCCATGGGATATTCTAAATCAACTTCAGCAATATATCCTTCATTTTCGTCATCCGCTAGATTTAAATTAATATTTTTACTGGCCCATTCAAAACCTGCATATGGCATCTTCTGCGACATTGCCCAACCATATAAATTATTGGCATCTAAGTACATTAAATAATTAGATGATTTTGCGGGGTCATAATCTTCCATGTATTTATGATTTGCCTTTACATACCGCTTACAATACTGTGCTATTCCTCCTCTAATACCTTTTTCAATCATTAAAATCATATCATAGTCAGATATTAAGTCTAATGCCTGTTTTGTATATTTTAACATTGCATCCCATGTTAGTCCAGGTGTTGTAAAGTACCATGCTGGGTCTAATTTGTATAAATTGTAGCATATTAATCTGAAATTCTCAAATATATCCGCCAACAATAATACATCTGTTTTTACATACAAGTCATGAAGGTCTCTTAGATTTTGCATATTAAATTTATTCCATACATTTAATACATGTTCATAGTCTGTATCGCTTATGTTTGAATCGTTTAGTTCGCTATAAAATTCCGATTTAGGTGGAACACTTGTCTCTGTAAATCTTGACCTTGAATCCATGTAATCATAGCAATATGCTAGTTTCTTAGTTACATAGTCAACCTCATCTTCTTTAAAGTATTTAGTCAATGATGTTTTTTGTTCTTTTTTTAAATTCTTTGCAAGATTTTCCAAACCACTCGACATAAATTTAAATGAATCCACAAATCTAATTTGTAGATCATCTGTATGCTTAGTATAACT
This sequence comes from Nebria salina, assembly GCA_944039245.1. NCBI lineage: Eukaryota > Metazoa > Arthropoda > Insecta > Coleoptera > Carabidae > Nebria > Nebria salina. Next base: position 9,697,552 of record OX063270.1, on the reverse strand, counting down.
TATATACCGTTCTTCATTACATGGGATTAAATCTATTTCTTGGTCATCATAAGCAAGTTCTTTAATAAATAAATGCGAATCGTAATCGGACAAGTTATGGAAAAATACAGGCACAAATTTAGGAGTTTGGCATTTTAATTTACAAGTATTACAAAGAGGTGCTATATATTTTCCAGTCAAATGATCATGATGGCGTACTTTTTTATTTTCTTCTGTATACCTACACCCACATAAAGTACAATTATTATTAGTATTATATTGTTCTATTTCTGTATTGGTTAGAGGTAACATTTCCTCAATTTCATTATAATAGTTACCAATTTCTTCTACTTCTTGTCTAATTCTATCCATAAATACTTTTGCGGCATTAGGACCTCTATATACAACAGGCGGCTTATATTCTTTATGTAGGTATTTTATATAATAACAAAAACCTGAAGGTTCATGTTTTTGGTATCTATGTGTGTATGATTTGTTATTTGATGGAGCACATGTTTGAATTTTTTTTGTTAGACATTCAAAGTCTGCATATATAAAAAACTTTCATTGTATTTCTATAATTTTTAAACTGGATTTTCTCAGTTTCACTTGGCATAATTGCTTTTACTGAATCTTTGGTTTTACAATCAACTTTGTGAATGTTTAACTTATGCTCTGAATTAAAAAATAATAAACATCGATCACAGAGATACTTTGAAGTTTCATGCTTAGATAATTGAGATCCCACTAATCGTGACATACTTTTTATCCAGCAATAGTGACTATTCTTATCGTCCTTTATATACAACAAATTTATATGTTGATTTTTCTTGTCTTTTGTTACATATACTGGAAATATTATTACTTGCTCATCAAAAGAATATACATTTACAGAGATATTACTCTGCTTTTCAAATTTCCTAATATCTTTGAGTGCCAAAAGGAAATCGAATACCATTAAACATTGTTTCAACTTGATCTATATATTTATTATAGTTGGTTAATCTACAAGTATGTTTATCTACTGGATGTAAGAATGATAATGACCACATAAAACACTTGTCGTCGTTATTTTCCACATTTACAACTGCTTTCTTGTCTTGTATCCATTTTGGTAGTGCCACATAAGAAGATCCACGTAATGGAACATAGGTATTAATTCGCAGCTCTATAGAATTTACACTATATAAAACCCAACCGGATCCCTTTCTTTCAAATTCCTCCACTTCAGCAAGTAATTTTTCTTCTGCTTCAGCATAGTATTCTTCTAGGTCTGTACTATCAAAAATGGCTACATTGCGTGTTTTAAAATTTTGTTCTTCAATAATTTGAGATTCAATGTCAAGCTGCTTATAATTACAAAATAATTTCAAGTTTACCTTAAGATTATTATCAACCAACTTTTCTTGTATTTTATTTAATAAAGTATATTTAATAGAGACAAGAAATATTGAAGGGTCTCTTATGTTAGTATTATTATTTATATGATATGTGGCCAACCTATTTTGAAATGCAGTTTCAACCTCTACAATTCTAGAATTTTGTTTAAATAAATGTTTATTATTTCTAAAATGTTCTGCACGTTTTTCTGGATCATAATATGTACTACAACCTTCACATTTTACTTTTGCAATTCTGATAGGCTTAGGTGCACTAAATAAATCATCTTCAAACGGGAATCTATTTAAATGAAATATTAATTCAGGTTTATTCATTCTATAATAACCTTTAATACCATTTTGATTACACATTTGTCGTAATTCTTTAATTGTGTTGATCTCCATTTATAACAAAAAAAAATTGTTAATAATTTCGTAAATGTATATTTTTAGACTTGTGACTACGAAGATATGATTTTACAACAAATCTTCCACATTCACATTCCACTTTTTCTCTAAGTTTATTTTTATTTGTGAAATAATAATTACTCATACAAGTTTTGCATCTTGCATTATATTCCTCTTTATTTTTATGAAAATAATTAACGTCTTTACTAATATTGCAAACAATACAAATTTATGTCATTTATTAATAAAAAAAATCCGTATTAGTTAAAGTCTTTATATTACTTTTCTTAGATCTTCCTTAACAATATAATCATCAATATTTATTGCTTCCCTTATTTCTCTATTAGCGTAATAATCTAGAAAGTCTTTCCATAAAACGTCATATTCAAGTTTTCTATGTTGTGTGAGCGGTTCGTCCAATAATTTACAAATATAATATTTATGACTTATAGATCTATCTGGAACTGACTTATACATATCAGAAAGAAACTATGTATATTTTTCAACTAATATTTGTTGATCGTTTGCATTAAAACCATATAGATTGTGATTTGGATTAACCGTCTCTTTATGTTCACGTAGTAATTTTATGAAATATTTGATATTATAACATGGCTTTGTGAAATATTTTTTATTTGATTTAGTTATTATATAGAACCCACAATTGTCACAAGAAGGTATTTTATCATTTCTTCTAAATGCACACCCTAAACATTCTCTACATATAAAATAATCTGGACCATCCATTTGTAACAACATAAATTTGTTAATTTATTACAGCATCTTTCTCTATCCATGTATTATGAGTGTTATCAAAACCTAACCATTTAACAAACACTTTATTACCTTTACGTCTTATTACTTTCTCTACTAGGAAAACATTCGGGTACTTTGTTTTACTCATTTCTTGTTCATAGAAACAACCTTCTATTAATTTATTTTTATAGTCCTTATTATGATATGTAATAGGGTCAGAATATATTATTTTACAAACGGTAAATATTTCATTCGACCAATTTGGTGTATAACCTTTCGCAAAAATAGTTTTATACCTTGATATTCTTTCTTTGTCATTTATTTTAAACTTGGGAGGTTTAGTAGGTAATGTTTGAGCAAAAATTTTTTTTAAAGATTTCTCATTTTTTTTCATTGAACCTTGTACAGGTGTCATTTTAATTGTGCTTTGCATAGTATTGTTATATTCTTCTACTAATTGAGGTAGCAAATCGAACCATTTGTAATTACCGTTTACAGTGAATCGCTTCCACATTTTTTCTTTAAGTATCCTGTTAAATCGTTCAGCAACAGATGCTTTTACTTCAGAGTTTGTTGAATAATGATTAATTTTATTGTCATACATTTATTGCTGAAAGAATTTATTATAAAATTCAAGTCCACGGTCAGTTTGTAGATGTTTTGGACTGCGGTTAGTTATAATCGATTTAAACGCTGTAGATACACTTTCTCCAGTTTTATTTTTAATTGGAATAGCCCATGCAAATTTAGAAAATACATCAATAACTGTCAAAATATGTTTATATCCTTTATCCTGATTTGTAATCATTTCAACTAAATCAGCCTGCCATAAATCATCAATTGCAACTGTTAAAACTTTACGTCTCTGAAAATTACGCCTTAATGGTTTATGTATTTCATCCGTGATATCTTCTTTAATACCATCACCTATTTTTTTTTTGTAAATGAACATTTATTTGTATAATAAACTACACATTCCCCTTTTAAGATTGGCTGACCTTTTTTAGATGTTGTTCTAGTCACATTCTTAGTTCCTGTCTTTGTCTTACATTTAACACAATACTCACTCATTTATTACATAAGAAATCTACTGATGCGTTATAATTAATTCAACACTTATATTGGCCCATGAAACATTATCAGTACTTATAAATCGTTTAAATCTAAGTTTTTCACGTTTTTTCAACTCGAAGCCATCCGGTAATGTTTTAAATTCTCTATCATTAACATGTATTTCACTGCATGCACCTTCTGGGAATATTGTTAATTTTTCAATTTTTATGTTAAATGGTAGAGGATAAATAGTATCATTAGATATACTATATTCACGTATATAGAAACCGTCTTCATCAAATTTGTTATATCGTAATTGAATTGGTATTGACAGCCGTTTAAATTGATTTTTAATATGATTATCCAATTCTCTAAAAATAGTGGTAAGGCTCTGATTTATCAAAGACTTCGTATTTTCATTAATTTATTTACCCATGTCATTTGTTTTAATTTTTATGTCAGTTTCAATTTTTATCATACTATCTAATACTAATTGGTCAACATAATATTTTTTACATGCATCATTCACATTTTCAGACATTCCCACATTACATAATTTCTTGTTTTGTATATCATAATGACCATCATCTGTTAACTTAAACCCTATTCCAGGAACACCTTTAACATTATTATTTTTTAGATATTCATCACTATCTCCAAATTTATTTAGTACTATTTAAGAGTAAAAAAATTAATACCGCTACCATACCTCTCATGTAATTCCTCCTCTATATTTATTATTTCATTTTGAACGTTATCGTTACCAGCTAGTTTTTCCGCTTTTAGATAATCTAAGCGATCTTGTAATTCTTTAGGATCATCCCAATACACATATTCTTTTTCTTTTGTATTATATTTCTTAAATAAACCTTTCCCAGATGACGTTGATGGTATAGGTCTATTTTTATCAAATTCAGCTTGTTGCTTGATCTTTGGTGACGATGTATATATAGGTGCACCTCTAAAGTTATTATAATCTTGCCACATAGGTGATATTAGTTGTTTATATTTATCTGAACTAGACCTTATCTGACGTGTAGGTTGATCATACATATGCAATGCCCTTGTCATAAATTAAATTTCTCTATAATTTTTATAGTCAGCTACATGTGAATTTTTAAATTTATTCCAATCTTCGTAAGGTGGTTGTTTCAATGTTAAGAAAGTCAATATATTCTCATTTTTTTGGGTATTTCTTATTTTGTTGTTCAGTGTTGTTGTATAATATGATATGATCTTCATCGAAATCTATTTTATAACCATTAAATAACAAATCTCTCGTTTTATTCATCTTTTGCCCCATTCTATAACCATGTTCAGTTTTATGACTAATTCCGTAAGTTGTGTCTCTCTCATCTTGTTGTCGATTTAAATATGCATCTTCTATGGAATTAACAACAGCCATTTCACCTGGTAGAACTACTCTTTGTTTTCGCATTGGTACTATTGTTTCTTCATCGCCTTCATTTGAATCCTTTAATGTTGATGATGCTACAGGATTTCGCCAGTGTACCATTGCATTTCTTGATATACTTGCATCAGTAATAGTATTTGTTGTTTCTTTTATGGCTTTTTCTTGTTTATTAAAAACTTTAATTATAGGTTTATATTGTTTCTCTAAAGCTTCAATTTTATCAAACTCACTTTGATTATATAATTTTAAAGCATCTTTTGTTTTTTTCTTAGAGATATTAAATTGTTTTACTAACTTCTCATAGCTCTTATCATACATTTATTTAAGTAAAAATTATATTAATTTATGAATCATGTTTTATGTTCATGTTTTATGTACTTTACTTATGTCTAGCTTATGTTTTATGTACTTTATTTATGTCTTGTTTATGTATTACGTACTTTATTTATGTTTTATGTACTATATTTATGTCTAGTTTATAATTGATGTACTTTATTTATGTCTAGTTTATGTTTTATGTAATTTATTTATGTCTAGTTTATGTTTTATGTACTTTATTTATGTTTTATGTACTCTATTTATTCAATATTTATTTTTTTTATATTTTTAAACAAATTCCACAACATGCATCTCTCTAGTACCTATTTTCTTCTTACCGTTATATTTTAAACTAGGAGGATTACTGTTCAACTCTACAAAACTTGGTATAAATCTATTATACCGTTCAGGTAATGATACTTTAAAATTCTCTATACCAACTATTATTTGCTCACCATACTTTCCTTCAATTACCTCAAAATATTCGATTTTATACGTTTTATTCTCCAACTCTGACAATTTTCTAAATTGTGAATTACTACTATTTAGCATACACGCTTATTTGTTTTTATCCGCCGCATCCGACCGTGGTTTTCGTGCGGATTGTGGATGAGGTGAAGTTTTTGTGCATAATTTTTGATCGTCGTATCTTATGGCTGAGACAAATCAACACCGTTTCTGCGCAGTGCCGAGTGTCATTGAATGCTATCAAGTGTATTGCCTCAACAAAATGTGATGTCGATAGGGATTCTTTGTTGCGACTCTACGTCAGTCTTGTTCAATCCAGAATAGACTTCTGTGCTACCTTTGTGTACACTGCTAGTGCTTCTAACATGAAGAAGCTAGAGAGCTTAGACAATGCTGGAATTCGAGAAGTCACCGGTGCGTTCAAGACTTCTTCAATTGCAAGCCTTCACGGAGAAGCCGGTGTACCGCAACTTCATATAAGGTACATGAAACTAGGTTTGAGGTACGTCTGTAAAGTTCTTTCGCTCTCGAGGCATATTAACCATTTCATATTTTTCAATAACCGAGAGTTAAATCATCTTTATACTAATAGTTCAACTTCTCTCTATCCGCTTGCACTGAAACTCCCAAGGTTGTTGAATACCATCAATGACAACCAAGGGACTGTTTAATCGAGAATTTCTACTTGCATCCCTAAAGGGGCATTTCTTTCTTTAACGAAAAACCTAGAGCAGGCCAACTTGTCAAGAGATTCTACTCCAAACGCCAAACACTTGATTGAATTCTTCATTCAAGTGCAACAGTACACAGACTTTCAACAAAAATATACTGATGTCTCCAGGACCGAGTCCGGTACAAGCTGCGCTTTTGTGACTAATGGCGTATCCCAAACGATAACATTGTCACCCATATGCTCAGTGTACATTGCTGAGCTATATGGTATTCTCTACTCTCTTCGACACTCCCGTCAATCTAACGATGAGAGACGTCACCTGCTCTTCTGCACCGATACCCTGAGTTATATATTAGGTTTCGGTAGCAGATTTCTACAGATCCAACCGTTTTGGACATCCGCGGAGAAATCGATAGATTACGGGAGCTAGAGAGAGATGTCGTACTCATGTGGATACCCTGACATGTTGGGATATCCGGTAATCACTGTGCCGACCAAGCTGCTCTTGGAGCAGCCAACGGTTACTACGTTGTCCGTCATACCTCGCGCGCCGTTGTCGTATTGAGGGCAGTGGCAGTGCATTGTCTTATGCTATGGCAAGAGGAGTGGAACTCTTCTACGAGTAAATTGCGACGTGTAAAGATATCAGGGGAGCGGTGGCTAGCACCGCTCCGCCGAACAAGGTGTTTGCAAGTGTTCATCTCTCGTCTGAGAATAGGCCATACTTGTCTCACACACTTGCATCTTTCACTATGAAAACAACCACTGCTCTGCTCCACATGTAACACTAGGCCCACCCTCGAACATATTTTCGAGCGGTGTCCTAGTTACAATTTGCATCGTCGCAATGTTGGTATTGAGGGTCCCATGCGAATTTCATTAGGCAATAATGCAACAAGCATTGTTAAAGTGCTTTCATTTCTCCAGATAACTGATTTGTTTACGCAAATCTTAAAGTGTGCTCTTCTTTTTGCGCTCCATAATTAATAATACTTTCTTTATCATTTTTTTTTCTTTTTGCTCTACATTAAATATCAGCTGGGACTGGTTTTTGTGGATTCTATAAAAGACCTCAGTTCTTGACTGGTGTCTGTACATCGTAACCGTGCAATGTTCTTTCACACATGTGAAAGTTTAACGTTTATCTTTAGGCTTTATTGATCTAATCCTGATGGTTTTTTTTCCTCAATTGATTAATTCTTAAAATGTTTGTGAGTTATTCATTTTTTTATTTATATTTTTTTCTCTCTCTTGTTATATAAAATCCGGTTTTCTTTTTCATATACTATTTTTCACTTTTACATGTACTAGCGGTAAAGACCAAAGTAGTCGATCCGCAATTTAAATAAAATAAAATAAAATATATATATTTATATATATATCTATATATATATGTATATATATATATATATATATATATATATATATATATATATATAAATATATATATATATATATATATATATTTATTTATATATATATATAAATTATGTTTTTCAACTTTCAGATATCGTTTTTAAAAACGTTTATTAATCGTAATTGCAATGTTACAAGCTTGGTTCTCATAGAGAGACTGTTTTATCTAGGTGTTACATATCCTGATTATGTCTCGTGGAAAGTTTACAACTAACTCTAGACTCAGCATTTTTATATGTGGTCGGCTTATATAATTCCTCCCCAACAAGTTTGAACTTTCCACAAAACTTACATATTTTCTGTCATTTTTTCTAAGTTTCTTAATTCTATAATTGTTTTTGAACGTTTAAGTTTATAATTCTTATAATATCTAATTGAAATTTTTATAATTGCTATAAGTATTATTACAATAAGTATGGTATAAATTATATAATAATGATGATTGTTACTTTCGTGATTCTTTATCTCTTGTATTTTTTGTAATTGAGAAAGAGAAATATTTAATTCTTGTAATGGTTTTAGATGGATTTTATTTATCTTTGTATCGAATTTTTTTAGTTGAACATTACCAAGTTCTAATTCTTTGTAAGCTTTTGATATTCCATTAAATGTCCATTGGTTAATTTTGCAATCTCCGTCATTGATAAGTTTAAAAATTCCTTGGAAGGTTTTCTTTATATTTTTATTTTGGCATTTTATTATTAATTCTTGGTTAATCGGAGAAATAATTATTATATTATTGGTATTTGGAATATGTATTACGTTATTTTTAATACGTTTTTCATTTATTTCACAGTCATCATTATTTTCGTTAATTACTATGCTATTGATACAATTACTTACTTCTATGCCTTTTGTTTGGCAGTAATTTACATTATTCGATTCTTTATTGAATCTTTCTATTAGTATATTTTTGTTATGTCTGTTTATAAAATATGTAGGTGGTTCTGTTAGTTCGTATAATCTGTTATGATGGATAAATGGGATTGGGTAAAGTTGACGTAAAGGGTAAGAATTTTGTGAGAGTTCTGGTTCTGTTAATAGTATGTGGATTTGTTCGTTTTCGTGCTTGCAGTATGTTGTTATTTCGTTTACTTGTGTCCAAATGTCTGTCTTTCCTGTGATTTGAATTAGGTCATCGTAGTTTATAATAGTTGTGTCTAATTTGTTTAGTGAGCAAATTACTATCATTAGTTCTACATGTTTGCAAAAGTCCTTTAAATTCTGAATGATTATCAATAATTTGTTGATTTTTACGTCGGCTTCGATCAGAGTTGCCCAATCTTGTTGGTCGTTTACAATACGTATTGTATAGTCAAGACTTTTAGATAATTTATCTTCATTTAATTTTATCTGTTCTAGTTCGGAGTTGAATTTATCTGATAGATGTTTTTCAATTTTTATTATTTGTCCGTTTTGATTTTGGAGAATCTTTTGATTGTCTTTTAATTGATCTATTAAATTATCATATTTTTCCGCATCATTTTGGTCTAAGTTACCTGTGATTGATTTGATTATGTTCCCTAATCCGTTTATTAAACCGCGTTTAGTTCTTTTATTAAAAAGTTTTTGAATTTGTTGTGTTAGGTCGTTTAAAAAATAGGACAGTGCTTTATGCTGTTCTTCGAGGTGAGGGTTATCCTGAATTTGTTTTATGACTTTGGTTGTGATATTTTTTAATTTTGAATATTCTTTATAGATTGGAGTGATATTATAGTTGAAATAATGTATTATTTCTCCTTCTTTTAGTTTACAATCGCCGATTCCGAATAGGAGGAATCCGGTATTGTTAGAGATGTTCATCAATTGGGTGTTAGTGTAGGCTCTGAAATTAAAGTTTGATTTTGTCTAGTTTGAATTTTCGTATGTGTCTTTTATTTTTTATTTCCACTGTTCCTAATATAGGGTTATAATTTTCTACTGTGACTCTTTTGAATATAGGTTTTTTATATTTGTGTATTAGTCTACTGTTTTGTTTAACATAAACATTTTCCGGTATTTTTAGGGGCAGTTCATTTTCTTTTGTTCTTTTTATTTTTTCATTGTCAATCATTTTGCTAATTATTTTGTTTGTTTCTGATTTATTAATGAAGTAGTCGTTTATGATTTCTTCTTCAAGTTTTTGTGCTTGGAAATATTTATTGTGTTCATTTTGTCCGAAAAGTATTTCGCAAGGTGTTAATTTTGTTATGGAGTGTTTGGTATTATTGTATGCTGTTATTGCTTTGTTTATGTTTCTTTGTAGATCTTTGTTTTTACTTGTTGAGTTTAATATTCGGAGGTGTTCTATTAGTGTGGAATGGAATCTTTCTACCGCGTTTGATTTTGGGTTTGATATGCTAATTAAATGTAGTTTTATGTCATGATTGTTACAGTAATTTTTTACTAGGGCATTATTAAATTCTAGTCCATGATCGGCTATGATCAGGTTTGGTTTTCTATAAGTTTTAACGAATTCCTCTATTATTAACATCGTTTCTTTTCCTGTTTTATTAAAAGTGGGGTGAATGAAGCCGAATTTAGAGAATTCGTCGAATATAGTGATGAAGTATTCTTTATTTAATGTGAGAAGATCTATGTTTATAATTTCAAAAGGTTTTTTTGGTGTGGGGGTTAAATTGTCATTTAGTTGTATCGGGTGTCGGTCATATTTATTTTCTTTACAGATTCTGCATTGATTAATAATTTCTGTAATATCTTTGAGCATGTTAGGCCAGAAATACTTTTCTTTAAGATCGCTGTAAGTCGCCATTATTCCTCTATGATTTAAATATCCGTTGTGGTTATCAAAGATTATTTGAGTTTGTTTTTCTTCATTCTCAATATCTTCTACAAGTTTATTACATTTTATCAGATTTATTGTATTTGAATCGAATTTGCATTGGATAATGTGGTTCAATGTTTGTTCGTGCTGTTTAGGAATTAATACTAAGTATTTAATTTTTGGTACTATATATCCCTTTAAAAATTCCAATAATTGTTCTTCTTTTTTGTCTATATTAATATTTATTATGAATCTCTGTTTTTGGTGATTAAATAATTTTTTAACTTTTATTTCTAATGGGTTATTTGAGAAGTGAAGAATAATTTGATTTTTTGCTATGTTTATTCTATTGTCGACAAATTTTAGTCCATTAATTGGATTCTCACTTGAACTATGAATTGTATTTCCTGATTCTGAGTTATTTGCGATTATACTTTGGTGTTCGTTATTGTCGTTGCCATAAATTGTAGTTAGTGTATCGTTTATGATTTGGTCTAGTTCATCTGTTTCTAAACTAAAATTTTGTGGTAGTTCGTATAGATTTATCAGGATTTGAGTGTTGTCGAAAATGTGTTCTAAAATTTTTATTAGTTCCGATTTTTCTAGTTTGTCTAATCCGCATGATAAATAAGGAATGTTGATTTCTTATATGTCGTTTTTTATTAGATAGTCCCGTAATTCGATTAGGGTTTTCTTTAGGAATTTTTTGTTTACGTTTTCTAAATGGATGTCCTTTGTAATTAAATGGAAAATTGTTTTATTTTGCATGTTTTGAATTATGATATTTTTATTGGTTACGTTTCTTTCGCAGTAATCTTTACTGTTAAATTTTAAATCTATTTGTCTGGCGAGACCTTTTGAGAATTTTATATCTTTTGAAATGCAATGTGCAAAAATATCGGTATTCGTTACATCTCCTAATTTTTTATTTATTTTAAATTCATCTCTTTGTCTTGATAAGAAATCTGCTACTTTATTTGTTTTACCTGGTAGATATTCAATGTCAAAGTTATATTCGCCTAACTCGATCTTCCAACGCATAAGTTTTTGGTTTGCGTTCTTCATGGAAAATAACCACGTGAGGGGTTTATGATCAGTGCGAATTGTAAATTTTCTACCGAATAAATATGGTTTAAAGTTTTCGATAGACCAAATAATAGATTTTAATTCTTTCTCTATAGTACTGTAATTTTGTTCTGCAGAGTTAAATGTTTTTGATGCGTAAGCTATGGGTTTTTCTTGTCCGTTTATGATCTGAGAGATTAATGATCCCATGGCAAAATCTGATGCATCAGTGGTAAGAATGAATTTTTTTGAGAAATCGGGAAATTCTAGAATTGGAGGGTTACTTATTAATTCTTTAGCAGTTTTGAATGAATTTTGATATTCTTTGTTAGTTATGTCTATTTCTTTACCTTTTTTTAAACATTCTGTGAAAGGTTTTGTGATTTTAGCAAGATTTGGAATAAAACGTCTATACCATGAAAGTTTACCTAGGAAAGACTTTATTTCTTTTACTGTTTTTGGAATCATTATTTTATCGATTGCTTCGATTTTATTTTTGTTGGGTTTAAGTCCTTCTTGTGATATTATAAATCCTAAATATTCTGTTTCGGTCTTTAAAAACTCTGACTTATCTATTTGGATTTTTAGATTTGCATTTTGTAATTTAAGAAAAATGTTTTCTATATTTTGTAAATGGTGTTCTAACGTGTTTCCGAAAATGATTATATCGTCCATATAGACTAGGCAGATTTTGTTAATATATTCAGAGAGTATTTCGTTCATCATTCTTTGGAATGATGCTGGAGCATTAATTAGTCCGAAGGGCATGCGGACAAATTCGTAATGTCCGGATTGTGTAGAGAAGGCTGTTTTTTCGCGGTCGTTTTTGTCTATTAGTATTTGGTGGAAACCGGAATGTAAATCTAGCGTCGTAAAAAATTTTGGTTTTCCGATATGATCTAATAGTGTATCGATATTAGGCAAGGGAAATTTATCTTCTATCGTTTTCTGATTAAGTTTTCTGAAATCTATTACTAATCTCGTTTTGCGTTTCCCTGACGCGTCCATTTTTTTGGGCACTATCCATATGGGTGAGTTATACGGGCTTTTAGATTTTTGAATAACTTTTGTTTTTAATAAATTTTGAACGTGTTCCTCGATATCATTTTCGTATACTTGTGGGAGTCTATAATTTTTTTGAAAAACCGGTGTGTCGTCTGTCGTACGGATTTTGTGGGTGGTTACATTTGTGGCGGATAATTCGTCGTCTGGTTTTGGAAATAAATTTGAATATTTCTTAATTAAATTTTGTATCTTTTCTTTTTGTTCGTAGGTGAGGTGTTCATGTCTAAATTGTGTAAAAGAGTTGTTTACTGTTTGTGAAGGTAATAATTTAAATTTTTTGTTTCCAAGTGTTATGGTTTTATTTTTAAAATCCATTAAAGCATTACAGTGTTCTAATATTTTTACGCCGAACAACATGTTGCTTTCCCGATGAAAATCATGTATAAAGAATTCAAAGCTGTTATTTAGAATTTTTATTTCAACACAGTTTTTGCATTTTACTTTTCCTTGAGCTGTTTTAAAGGTGATTGGTTTCTGGATGATTTTTAAATTTCTTTGTCTAACAATGTCTGGAGAGATTAAATTTATATCGGAGCCTGAATCAATTAAGATAAGATAGTCATTAAATTTTATTAAGGGGATAGATTTTAATGTTGAGGTCATTACGTATTTTGCTCTACTTCTAGGTTTTCCTCTAAAAAAGTATCGGTATTATTTTCGTGATCATTCTCTATTTCGTGTTCTTCGAAATATTGTTCGTTCGAGTCAATGTCTTCATTTTGAATTTCGTTGTTATAGTTTTGTCTGATAGTTGATGTTGTCATAGGTTGGGTGTTTCGTGTCTGTGTTGACATTGGTTGAGGCTGGAATTTACGGGTTTCATAGTTGTTTACTAGGTTTTGTCTTTTAAATTTGTTAGGTCCAGGGGTTGGTTGTCCATAAAGATTAACAGGTTTTGAAGGGAAGTATTGTCCGGGAAATTGCTTGGGTGAAGGATTAAAGGTAAAGTTTAAGTCTTTGGATGTGTTTGTGTATTGTTTATCGTTTCGTGTCATTGGACTGTTGTGTAATGAGTTTGCGTAGCTAAATTCGTTTTTTAATAACAAATCGCATTGTTCTAACGTAGAAGGTTGTTTCACAATAAAAGATCCTTTTATTATGGGTGGTAGTAATGATATAAATTTATTTACAATAGCTTTTTGATTTTCTTGTAGAATAGCATTTTTTTGTTCTAAATTGTAATTTTTTGCAAGTATTTTTGATTTATATATTTCGAATTTAACTAACATTGTTTTCAACGTAGTTTCTGTATTTTGCTTATATTTAGTTTCAAATAATTCTCCTAGCAATGTTTCAGCCGTTGTTTTGTCTGAGAAGTTGGTGGTTAAATATAATTTTAGTTCTTCCCAATTTGCAAATCTATTTTGTGAGACAATTTTTTTTGAATCATTTATTAATCTATTTTTTATTAAATTGAAAGCAAATACTTTTTGTACTGCTGACATTTGTAATGTGTTTAAGATGACGTATGCGTCATCCACGGTTTGAATAAAATTGTTAAGTGTTGTTATGTCCCCTTCATATGTTGGGATCATCTCAACGTAATTTTTAATATCTTGTAAAGAAGTCATATTGCTTTCGTTATTTAGGTTAGACCTTGTTTGCCTTAATATAATTCTATCAATATTACACTTGGTTGTTCTTACAAATTCTTCACTTTCAGAACTGGACATTAATTTTGTGTAATTGCCTTGTGTGGGGCTCGTATTCTTTATTACTAGTAATAGCTAGAGAGTACTCTATGTATTATATAAAATTTTACTTACAAGAAGAATAGGATTATGACTTTGATTTTCATTGTAAGGAGTCTTCTATTGGGGTTTTCGAACTGCTTCTCGTAGAACGAATTAAACGAGATGTGAAGTTCTTGAAGCTTGTCGTCCTGGATTCTCGTGATCGAGTGAACAGCAAGAAGAATCACTTGGGACGTGTTGCAATGTACTGGTCTGATGGGACGTTTGAATAGTCCTTGATGGGCACTGTTTAGCCGTGAGATGGGATAACCCTTTCTCAGTTATGAAGTTGTTGATGTATAAGGTCTTATTGATATAGCCTTACGTGTGTTTAGTATGCACACTTTTTGTTGTAGTGAATAGCCAAATTTTCGTATAGAAATACGACAATTAGATGAGTAACTTTGTGTTTTTCACTGTCACAAACTATTGTTGGCTAATCCTACCGACTGCGCCAATTATGTTTTTCAACTTTCAGATATCGTTTTTAAAAACGTTTATTAATCGTAATTGCAATGTTACAAGCTTGGTTCTCATAGAGAGACTGTTTAACTAGGTGTTACATATCCTGATTATGTCTCGTGGAAAGTTTACAACTAACTCTAGACTCAGCATTTTTATATGTGGTCGGCTTATATAATTTATATATATATATATATATATATATATATATATATATATATATATATATATATATATATGCTGTTCAGGCCTCGAACCTTCACGGTCTGACGGTAATTTTACAAGACGTGCTAGGTTTTTAAAGTTATTTTGATTTAATTCTTTATTATTTTGAACCTTCCTAGCAATTGCTCTTATCAACCAAAACGTGACATTTATCATGCTCAAAAACAAAACGTGTCATTTATCAAGTTAACTTTCTATAAATTTAATGTTTTTCCCTTACTACCTTACTACGGCTCATATTTTCTTATCCCCTTTAAATCTAAAGGACCACATAAGATAATTGCTCCCCGTATTTTTATTGTTATTCCAGAATAAATTCATCCTTTAGATTTGAAGAGTATAAGAAAATATGGGCCGCGCGCTCCATATAACGCAATGCATTTCATTTGAACATGTAGACGAACTATGGCGGCGAAAAATCACAGGCGGGTTGCCTGCGCACTATGCTTTGAATAGGGACTAGTGGTCGATTGTCCACACTCTTATATATCTAGTCACTCTAATCAAAACCAGTCTCACATAGATAACTGAATGCTCAAGTCAACTTAAATGCGCAGTTCTTGAAGCCAAAATAAAAAATATTAACATAAGCAATATACGATTTCTCATGCATATTATAGAAACTTCAACCGTTATTCTAGTTTGGTGTTGTGTGACACATTTGGTGCTTCTTTGTTGTAAATAAATGTTATAGTAAAAGTGCCGTGTGTTATTAAAAAATCCTAAAGAGAAAATCTGCAACATACCAAACATTGGCCCCTCTAACCGGAAAATACAGCATACGCATCAATGATCAATACAACAAGCAAGATTGGACTAACAATTCAAGGTAAGTTTCCAATTATTATCAGTATATCTGTAAAACCCATCCGACATATATCCCGTCTCTCCTCTATTTTTACAAACTACAAAATGACAAAAGAGATAAGAAAACTTACAAGTAATCGCAGAAAAATCAAAGCAGCAGTTACTCGTTTCAACACTTATTTGAAATAATCATAAAACAAAATTCGAAAAAACGTGGAATCAATTTGATAATATTCAATCTGAATTCGAAGTGTTGGACGAGAATGAGTGAGCTTCAAACGAGCGTGAAGAATTCAAATTAACATATTTTGCAATACTCGCCTTGGCCGACCAACATTTAGCTGATAATAAACTACATAATGCATCCAGTATAAATCCTTATAGAGATAGCGCTCAATTATATAACGAAAATTATCATCCTAATATACGATTGCCTAAAATTGACTTGCAAACGTTTGCCGGTTCATATGAGGAGTGGTCTAATTTCCTCGATACATTAAACTCGCGTATTCATTCGAAATCGTCTATACTGCCAATTGAAAGGTTCCATTACCGAAAAGCAGCCCTGCAGTTTGACGCCGCTGATATATTACAGTCATAAGAAATAAGTGCAGTTAATTAACAATCGGCTTGGGAAATGCTAAGAGATCGATACGATTATAAGCGCATTATTGTTCAAAAACATATCAAATTTATGCATGATCTTCCTGTGCTTCATAAAGAAAATCTGTCCGGTGTGCGTCAAATCTTAGATGGTATTAAAAAACATATTCGCGCTCTAAAATCTATAAAACGCCCTGCTGATCCATGGGATGTAATGCTAATTTATCTAATTACCACGAAATTTGACCCTATTACTAATAAAGCTTGGTAAACCAATTTACTAAGAAGCAGCATTATAACATTTAAGCAGATGACAGATTTCTTGATACAAAGATGTCAAATCTAAGATGCGTTATCCTGAACTAGCAAATTAAGCATAAATATGAATAATAATAAGCATCAAATAAAAAAGTTCATTTCTGCAAATGTGTCAACTTATAATATTAAATGTCCTTTATGCACCATTTTGCATTCGATTAATCAATGCGGTAAATTTATAAATCTTTCCACTGATAAACTATGCAGTGATATAAAATCCAAAAAACTATGTATCAATTACCTGCGATCCAATCGTACCACGAATCAATGCAAATCTCGCGGTTGAAAAAATGCGGAAAACGTCACTATATTTTGCTGTTTAAAAAAAACCAATTCAAATCCATCTATACCCGACGTCTCACCCACCACCTCAGATACAACCACAAGTCAATCATATCAAGCACAAACGAGTAATCAGCAGAAACTGCTATCTACTGCTGTAATTAATGTCTACGATAACAAGGGCAATCTTCTTGAATGCCGAATACTTCTTGACTCTCGCTCTCAACCATGTTTTATTACAGAGAAATTAGTAACGAAACTTGGTCTCAACAAAAAGGCTGTGCAAATTCCAGTAGCTGGTATAAATCAATCCGTTTCCGGTGTAAATAGCACTGTCCACGCTACAATTAAATCTAGATGTAATGCACTCTCAGCTAGCATTCAAAGACGTGTTCTGCATCGAATCACTGAAAATTTACCCACAAATTTAATCGCTAAAACTAACATCACTATTCCAAATAATATTAAGTGAGCAGATCCGAAATTTAATATAACTAACGAAATTGATATGCTCATCGGTTCGGAGCTATTTTGGGCGCTCTTGTGTGTTGGTCAAATAAGAACCTCAAGGAGCCAACCCTATTTTCAAAAAACCCATTTGGCTGGATTGTGTCTGGTCCTATTATCTGCATGAACCAAAGATCAAAAATCACTAGCTGTAATGTATCTATAAACGAGCACATATTAGATTTGAAACTTACTTGTTTTTGGCAGATTGAGGAGTATGCTCCTACTAAACCTAATTATACTCACACAGATTTAGAATGCGAAAATAATTTTCTGTCTACTTATAAAAGAACTGAGCAAGGTCGCTTTGTTGTTAAATTGCCTATTAAACCACAAATGATCGAAAGGCACGGAGAATCGAAGACACACGCATTGTAAGGATTTCATGCACTTGTAAAGAAATTGGACAAAAATCCTGAGCGTAAAGCACAATATATCAGTTTTATTAATGAATACCAGACATTGCGTCATCTAAAGGTTGCTTCTGATAATAAAAACTTGCCCAGCTTTTACCTGCCTCACCACGCAGTCGTAAAGCAAACCAGCTTAACAACAAAATTGCGGGTTGTCTTTGACGGTTCTGCCAAATCAACAACTGGAATAACTTATATCAATCCTATTAAGATTTCGAACGCATCAATTTGTACTAACAGCTGATATTGCAAAAATGTACCGCCAAGTCTTACTACATGAATCTCAAACAAGCTTATAGTGCATTCTATGGCGAGGTCATAAAAATGAAGAAATTAAAGAATATGACCTATTGACGGTCACGTATGGGACCGTACCAGCATCATTTTTGGCTATCAGATCGCTGCATAAATTAGCACAAGAAGAAGCAAAAACTATCCAATTGGGTCTGCAATCGCGATATGAGATTTTTATGTTGATGATCTGTTGACAGGTGCTAACACTATACAGGAAACTGAACGAATTCGCTATGAAAAGATCGCCTTGCTTGAAAAAGGTGGTTTTGAATAACGAAAATAGGTGTCCAGTTGTCCTCAATTAATGCAAAACATAACAACTGATGCAATGGAGTACTCGGTAATTATTCTAGACAAAAACGAAAGTGTAAAAACATTGGGATAACTATGGAATTCCTTCAAAGACGTTCTCAGGTTCTCTATTCTGGAGGTCCCTGAAACTATGCGCATAACGAAAAGAAGTATTTTATCAAATAAAGCACAAATATTTGATCCTCTTGGTTTAATTGGACCAATAATCGTGGTGGCTAAAATCATTATGCAAGATTTATGACAATTAAACTTAAGCTGGGACGAATCAGTTCCTCTTAAAATTCAATCAGCGTGGTTCCACTACAAAAACAAATTGCCACTATTAAATATATAAGCGATACCTCGTTGGGTGAGCAACACTAAACAATCATGTTAAATTGATATTCATGGGTTTTGCGACGCCAACGAAGTTGCATATGGAGCGTGCATCTACATTCGATAAACCCATAACAATATCCCTACAAGCCAGTTTATGTGCTCAAAATCGCGAGTCGCTCCGCTAAAAGGTATATCAATTCCAAATTAGAACTCTTTGGTGCATTGTTATTATGTCTGCTAATGAAAAAGGTCCTGGACGCTATTATTCTTTTGCCAAATCAAGTTTTTTATTGGACAGTTTCGACTAATATTTTATCTTGGATAAAGGCTACAGCAAGAACTTAGAAGACCTTTGTTGCCAATCGTGTCAGCGAAATACAGGAACACACCGATACCAATAGATGGTTTCACGTAAGCATGGCGGATAATCCTGCGCATAGTTTATCGCGGGGTAAATCGCCAGAAGAATTTATTAATAACAATTTGTGGTGGCAAGGGCCTCATTCGTTGCAAACGCCTGGTTTGCCGGCTAAAGTAATTCCTAAGAACATTCAAAAAGAAGAACTTCCCTAGCAGCGTGTGATTATTACAACATCTACTATTACCAAAAGTGACATTGATTTGTGCAAGTATTCTAATTTGAACAAATTAATTCGAATCATAGCATATTGCTTCCGGCTTAAAGGTAATCTTGTAGCAAGATGAAATAAATCATGCCAAGAGATCAAAATTGGACCTCTATCACCCGCTGAAATGTATGATTCCACCATTTTTGTAAGTAAAAGAAGTCAAGCAGAGTGTTTTGCGCAAGAAATACAACAATAAGCAAAATCCAGTAAAGTTCACGAAAAAAGTGTTCTTCTGTCACTCCACCCATTTCTTGATAACCAGGGTGTCATAAGAGTTGGCGGTAGGCTAAAGAATTCATCTTTATCCTATGCTCATAAAAATCCTATAGTGCTACCAAAAGCCCATATCATTGCAAAACAGATTATACGGCTTGAACATATGAGACAATTGCATTCCGGATGTCAAGCTACGTTGGCCGCCGTGAGAACTAAATACTGGCCAATAGGCGCTCGTAATACCATCAAACAAATAGTTCGACAATGTGTGGCCTGCTTTAGGGCTGCACCAAAGCCTACGAAATATATAATGAGTGATCTGCCAGAAACTAGGGTCACACACTCCTGTCCATTTACTAATTGCGGTGTAGTTTATTTTGGACCAATTTATGTGCGTGAGGACAGAAGAAGGAACAACAAGACGATAAAAACGTACGGTGCTATTTTTGTTTACTTCACGATCAAAGCCGTACACATTGAGCTCGTGAGTGATCTAACTACGAAAACCTTCATAAATGCACTTAATCGATTTATAGCTCGTCTGGGTAAACCAACAAATATGTACTCTGACATCGGCACCAACTTTGTCGGATCCAATACCGAGCTTCAAATATTGCACGAATTATTCATAACTGATTACACAAAGACTAAAATAATTGCTGCCATGGCCATTGACGGAATGAACTAAAATTTTATTCCACCTCAATCACATTCGGAGGAATATGGGAAGAAACTGCCAAATCATGCAAGCACCACCTGAAAAGAGTCATAGGAAATGCCTAGTTATCGTTTGAAGAAATGTATACGCTACTTGTACAAATAGAAGGTATCCTAAATTCAAGACCTCTCACTCTTATCAACTGATCCCAATGATCTATCCTACCTTACTCCTGGACACTACCTAATTGGAGACTTACGTGGCGATAATCGCAATCCCGATTTGATTCCGGTGATTGTCAATCGACTATGTCGTTGGCAACATGTCGAACAACTTCGCCAACAATTTTGGAAAAGGTAGACGAAAGAATACCTCCATCAACTGCAGGAGAGGGCCAAATGGAAGTTATCCAATTCCGCTCCGCTGCAACTGGGCCAGTTAGTTGTGGTCCAAGACGACCATCATCCAAGCTTACGCTGGTTACTAGGTCGCATTGATAGCGTCCATACAGGTAAAGATGGAATAATCCGCACAGCTACCGTCCGCACAGCTACTGGTACTATTAAGAGGCCACCCTCCAAATTGTGTCCCCTTCCCTCAGAGAATTAAGCAGTGATTATGTGACAAATGTTGGTGTTTTGCTATGTACATTTGCATTGTAACATTTTAACTTTAGCTTAACTTAATAAATCTTTAAATATATATATATATATATATATATATATATATATATATATATATATATATATATATATATATATATATATATATATATATATATGTTCTATTATTATTATCATTATTATACTGTTTTGAAAGCACGTTCTTTCAAGGCGGCCGGTATGTTCAGGCCTCGACCCTTCACGTTCTGACGGTAATTTTACTAGACGTTCTAGGTTTTTTGAAGTTATTTTTATTTATTACTTTGTTATTTTGACCCTTCCTAGTAATTGCTCTCTACATCCAAAACGTGACATTTATCATGTTTACAACCAATAGTGACATTAATCAAGTTCACTTTCTAGAAATTTAATGTTATTCCCTTACTACAAATATTCTGTTGACCATCTGGTATTTTCTTGTCTGGAAAAACCCAAAAAGCGTTGGTGGGGGTTATCCATGCTGAACCTCTCGCGGCTTACCAAAACCAGTCTCATATAGATAACTGAATACTCAAGTCAACTTAAATGCGCAGTTCTTGGAGCCAAAATAAAAAATATTAATATAAGCAATATAATATGTCCCATGCATATTATAGAAACATTAACCGTTATTCTAGTTTGGTGTTGTATAACACAATTGGTGCTTCTTTGTTGTAAATAAATGCTATAGTAAAAGTGCCGAGTGTTATTTAGATATCCTAAAGAGGAAATCTACAACATCCCAAACGTATATAAATATAGATATATATATATATATATATATATATATATATATATATATATATATATATATATATAAATATAAATATAAATATATATATATATATATATATATATATATATATATATACCCCACAGAAACACTCACACAGACGGACGTCAGTCCAATAAATAGTCGTTATCGACATTTTATGATTACAGTACTTACCTATGAAAACTATAAGCTATTATTATAGAATAGTTTGAATAGTGGACTATGTAATAATAATGAATTACATTTTTAATATATAAATATATATATATATATATATATATATAACTTATCTATTGATAACAGACAAAAGACTTTTTAAAAAGTTATTTATTAACTTGAATATTGTTACATGTCTTTCTATATCTAACTCTGATTTAATATTCACTTAATATTGTAATGTTAAGACTAAAGAAAAAGTAAATGATAATACTATTTTATGCTAGGTATGCTTTTATTATTATGGCTATCATAGGGATTGTTGTATAACTCCTCCCTCCTAAGAAACGAGCCCTTTCTGGAAGGTGAGTATCGTTTGTATTTTCGGGTAAACCCTGGATGTTGGTTTTCTTTCTTTTTATTATGAATTAAGATAATACGGTTGTTATGGTGACGATGCAAATTAGAACAGTCCTAGTACTTGGCATGTGAGCGATCGCTGGATATTCTTGGTTAGAATGTATTGTTTCGTTGTCATTTAAATTTTGAATATTGGTAACTTCTACTACTTGTGATTATGTATCATCATTTCTATTCTGTTTAAATTGTCCATGTATTAAAAAAATGCATCGGTGTTATCAGTATCATTTAAATTGAGATTTACTTCGGAAAACGAATGTAGCATCGTAACAGTATACACGTGTAGTTTAATTTCTGTGTCTTTGAAAATGTACTGTATCATCATTTTAATGTCTGACCATGAGTGTTTATCTAGACCGCATGAAATCATAGGAATATTTAGGGTTTTTATTTTTATTTTTTGCACAAAATGATTTTAAGTTTAATAATGTGTAAAAGACATCTTGACCGGATGGTTTGTCAAAAAATCGGATTTTTGTAATTAAGTAAATAATGAAACGATTTTTATAAACAATTTCGTGTAGTTTAGGCTTTTCGTTTTGTAATTTGTCAATATTTTTAAATTTTTCTTTAAATTGTTTTGCGAAATCGCTTGACATTTTCAAATCTTGACTCACGCAGTGTGCCAGATTGCTATTAATTGGTGCATTAAATAAATCTTCATTTATTTCTTTCATAAATTTATTTCCGAATCTATTTGTTTGTTTATATGTTAAATAAGTTTGTTATTTTGTTAAGTAGAAATTGTTTCTTGTGTCTAATTTTTCATTAATTTTCGTTTCAAGAGTTATTCTACTAAGTACATCAGCGTTGGTGTTAAGTTTCCCTTTCTTGTAGATTATCTCATAATCGAACTCTTCAAGTTTCAACCTCCACCTTATTAATATTGAACTAGGTTCTTTTAACGAGAATAACCATTTAAAGGCCTGTGGTCTGTGACAATAGTGAATTTACGTCCGAATATATATGGCCTAAGGTATTGAGTGTCCCCAAGAATTGCTTAGAGTTCTTTCTCTATTGTTGAGTAGTTTGTCTCGGAATTGTTAAGGGTTCTACTGGCGTAAGCTATTGGTCGATCGTTTCCGTTGTTTCCCTGTGATAGTACTTTGCCTATTGCTTTGTTACTTGCGTCATTAAACGGTTTAGAAAAGTCCGGGTATTGTAATAATTGTTCATTTATTAATAAATTTTTTCATAAGTTAAAACATTCTATGTACTCTGGGTTATTGATATTTATTTCCGCGTCTTTCTTTAGGCACTATGTTAGTGGCTTTGTGATTTTCGCAAATTATTTAATGAATTTACAGTACTACCCTAATAAACCGAGAAAACCTTTAATCTGTTTGGGGTTCCTTGGATTTGGATAGTTTTGGATGGCAATAATTTTGTCGGGGTTGGGTTTAACGCCATTGGGTGTGACTATCTGTCCTAAATAGGCTACTTCCTTTTTTAAGAATTCGGATTTATCTAACTGTATTTTGAAATTGGATCTGCGGAGTCTGTTGAAAACTAATTTTAAATTTAGAATAAGTTCTTGTAAGCTAGATCTGAAGATTTTGATATCATTTAGGTATACTAAACAGATTTCATTTGTAAGTCCACATAAAATATGATCCATTACACGTTGGAAGGTTGCGGGTGCATTTTGAATCCAAATGGCATCCTCAAAAATTCATAGTGTCCGTTTTCTGAGTTAAAAGCTGTTTTAGAAATGTCATTTTTATTTATTTCGATTTGGTGGAAGCCAGATGCTAAGTCTAACGTTGTAAAATATTGGCATCGTCCTAGTTTATCCAGTAAATCGGTTATATTAGGGAGAGGATATTTATCTCCAATTATCATATCGTTAAGTTTTCGGTAATCGTTGACAATCCTCCACTTTCTTTTGTATGATGCATCTAATTTTTTTGGCACTACCCATATTGGGAATGACCAAGGTGAATTTGAAAGTTTGATTATATTTTGGTTAAGCATTTTCTGTATTTGCGAATGCACTTCGCGTCTTTGGATTTCCGGATATCTGAATGATTTGGTGTAGATTGGGATTTCGTCTTTTTTTTTTAATTGAGGGTTTTATTTCGTTAGTGAATGAAAGTGGTTCGTTTTCGATGTGAATTATATCGGCAAATTCTTTAGTTAAATTTTGAATGGCTAATTTTTCTTCGTTGTTCATGTGCTGGGTTCTAAATTTGGCCATGTCGAATTTTATTTTTTCTATATTAAGGAAATTAAAATTAGGGCTGTTGTATGATGTAAAGTCATCAAAATTTTCAACGTTTAAAGGTTTTAATATTTTAACTGATGTGTTTGTATTTGAGAGATTTATTATAGTACAAAGAGCATGATGATTGCTTGCTACTGTTGCACATTCGGGGATAATTAGATATTTTGATTTTTGTGTAAGTATTAAAAATTTGCCCTTTTCTATACTTACTCGGATTTTAACTACCTTTTCTGAATTAGCTTCTACTATTAAATTGTTTTTAATTGAAATGTTGTTAGATTCAATTTGTTCAACAGATGAGTTATAACGGATATCAATTTTTGTAATTGGGGTGGTCAATAGGTCGTCGCTTATGTTTATTGTTGCTTGCAAGAATTTTAAATGATCTATTCCTAAAAGCAAGTCGAATTTTTCATGAAAGTTAAATAGGTGGAATTTTAGTTGGTTATTATTTTTAGTTATAAATAATTTTGAAATAAGTATAAGTGTGCTATAATTTTCCATAGAAGTACCGTGATCGGTTGATATCTTAAATGGATCTTTAAAAATTGAATCTTAATAGAATTTATTTGTAATTTCAGGTTTTACGAATGACCTTGTGCTGCCTGTGTCTATAAGTACTTTTAAGTTGTTTTCAGGTATAATTTTGTATAGTTAGTTATTTGGTTTACTCTATTCGTGTTGTTGTGTCTGTTCCGAGGCTTGATTTGATAAAAAATTGTTTTCTTCAGAGTTTATGTCGTCGATTTCACATGTAAATTCGTTGTTTAGGTCAGGGCTTTGAACGTCGTATTCGTAATTCTGATCTGTGGAGTAATCTGAAGAATCACTATCGATATTAAATAATTCCTCAGAAATAAAATTATGATTACTATTTCTAGGGTGGTATTGTTGTTTTTTCGAAGGACCAGGTTGTGGTTGGTATGGCAGCGTATTTCGAGTAGAAATACTCATTGGTGTTGGCGTAGGTAAATTTGGGGTAGGCATAACTTGTTTATTTTGAATGTACGGTTTGTTTATTTGATGTGGTTGATTAGCAGTGTAAAGTTTATTAAAAGTTCTTTTAGGTGGATTTGTATAATATTTTGTGTGGTTTTAATTGGTTTTATTGGTCTGTTAGGAAATGTTTTATTATTATTCTGTGTAATTTGTTTGTTGAATTTAACTGGTTTCGAATTTTTGTTTATTCCGAATTGGAAGTCGTTCTTTAACATATTAAGTACTGGATTAAGATCTGAGGGATTCTCAGCTTTAATTAATTTTTTAATTTTATATCGGTTTTCGAATCGAATTTGAATACATTGTTAACTGACTTGAAATGTCAATACAGTCTGTATTGCTAGCGAATCTGAGTTATATGAGTCTGAATTTAGAATGGGACCTCTTAATGACATGAATGTACTCACAGTATTATCAGTGTCACTAGGTGTGAATCCTTGAGTGTAGATTTGGTTGACGTGGAAGGTACTGGTTAAATGTGCGCTCGAATTGCAGGTACTCGCTCAGCGTCAGAACCGGTGAAGAAATCTTGTAGTGATTTTCTTCGGAGCAAGTTTTGTTCGCTTTGATAATTTTCTTTTTCGCTAATTACCTGGCGAACTTTATATTCGTTAACTGATCACTCGCGACGATAAATATTTTAGAATAAAGATTCTTTTAGATTGCCTTTAAACTACAAAAGTAGACCAAAATTATATTCGTTAATTTTGTTTTGGCAATCTTACCGACTGCGCCACTTTTCTATTGATAGCAGACAAAAGTCTTTTTAAAAAGTTATTTATTAACTTGTATGTTATTACATGTCTTTCTATATAACTCTGATATTGTAACGCGCCGTCGACGTATTACGTAAACTGTAAACATTTAAATAACTAAAAGTTACTCAAATATTAATTTAACAAATAAATTCACAAAATTTATTAAACAGAATCAAAGTTATCGATTTTATATTGATTTATTCTTCAAAAATAATTTATCTAATTGAATTTTAGATTTTATATAAATTATTGACTTTAATTAGTTATTAACTAACTTTAATTGGCATGATCGTCTAGTATTGGACCTACGTTGTGTGTGTGTGTTAACTAAATAATTTTTTGATCTAAAGTCGCACAGAAAAGGAGTTATACGGAATATCGGAATAAAAGAGTTTGAATCCTTCTTATAACAATCAGTTTATTGAACATAGATTTTAATGAATGCAATGCAAAAATGATCTATGACTCCTTGAGGCTAACTGATGGCTAGTAATGCATTCGCACTGAGTGTCGCTAAAGCTCACGTACTGATGTAGAATAATAACTACTAATTATCAGAATTTACTGTTTTAGTACTGTGTATGAAATCTGACGGTCACAAAGGTGTTTTATATGCAGAGCTTTTGTCCGCGGAACTGTTTTCGTTCCGTGCACGCCACTGGACTTACGTTTGTTGGCCAGCCCGTGTACCGTAGAAATAGTAAGAGTCGTCGACACCTTGTTATGTGAGGTAGATTTGAATACAGCTTTATTCAGTCCAGTCTGATAATCGTTATTTAATTTAATTTAGTAGTATGCAATGAGGACCCTCAGAACGACCGGTCACACAATCCATCTCATATGCTAGTGCTCACAAAATCATAGATATGTCGTTGACAAAAATATATGAAAGTTACTTGTATTAAATTTGGGATAAAAGATCTTCTTCCTGTTGCTTAGTAACCCTCTGATAGACGGACGGTCAGTTGGTAGCTAGATCGACTGGTCGGATTGATGGGTAGATCGATCGACTAGTCGGATTGGTTGGCAATTGGTTTTGATCGGTTCGTCACTACTCGTACGTAATCCACGGAACTCACAAAACCCACAAACTCTCACCTCGAATCTCGATCGCGATTAAAACGTTCGTATACTCGTTAGTGACTTAATATTCGTCAATCTTTAGCTTGAAAGAATTTACTGGAATATTAAGCTATCAACTCAAAGAACGTTTGTAATTTTAAGCAGACTATTGCCGTAGTAATAATTAAAATACAAAGTTCAAAGAATTTAGTGCCGTAACTTTTACAATCGATTAAAATACAGAACAAATAGACTCAGTAAAGACTTTAAACTGATTTATCGGATTTTAATATAAAAGATTCTAAGTTTTATTATTTCTCACGAAATTTAAAAACGTTCGGACTGTTTGAAAGAGAAATTCTGACTATTTTCCTATATCTAACAGTGAGTTCCTCATCAGCTCGGAATTGCTGTTCCCGTTCCCAAAAGTCACCCCCTCAACGAATATTCTTTTCTATAACAAAGAAACCCAAATATAAATCCAAAACTATGTGCAATTATACTTCCTTATTCGTTCGAATATTAATAAGCCTGCCCCATCAGTACGGTCCTGGTTACTGGTTGGATGGCTCAGCAACCTCGGGGTTGAGGCACTTGCGAAATCCATTGGTAAGAGAGAGAGAACACTATCCCTACCCCCACACACCAACGCATCCGTGCGTCTCACTTGACACTGTTACACATTTCTTCCTTCAATGTTTAAATAATTCTACGAAATGGTTTAAACAGCCCGATATAAATAAATGGTCATAATTGCTGTACTCAAAACTCCATCATACTCAAGATGTGGAGAAGTCACGGCAATATTTCGTTTTAATTAAAAGATGGTTTTGTAAGAAATGCGACAAATCGTTTGGTTTAATTAATTATACCAAATTCTTTGTGTCTTCCCCGATTCTGTGTAATTTAATCTTTATTACGACCAAAATTATTCTCTGGTCGTGTTTGAGCAAAGAACTTGTTAGTTCTTGCGAATTGACAATACGTTTTGAATTTATGGTAAAAAGGCGTTTACTTGATGCAGTCGAGGCAAGTAACGATGGTTTTAAGTTACAGTTATTTATTGTATTATTTAACGCTAATATTCAAAAAAACGCTGTCACTAACATTTTTCTCATCTGGTTAGTTTCAAGAAAAAGCCTAAGTTGACCACCCGAGGGTCAAATATCCCTTAAATATTTGTTATTTAATTTATGGTACTTGAGGTAAATAGAGACATGGGGTTTGAGTATTACCAGATGATGTTAAGGATTGCACGTGTTCGAGTAATAATTCTTATTTTGGCATTTAGTTTGTGTGACCAATTTTTGTAACAACGTTAAAAACACTTGACTTTCGAAAGTACAGTCTGCGTAAAAATTCTCTATATTATTTAAAAATATATTATTATTTACTTTTATAACCGCGATAAATATTACTAATATGCGACGCGTTTCAATATAACACTGACTTAATATTGTTATGTTAAGACTAAAGAAAATTCACTTGGTTTTTTCACAATGTTTATTATATATACGACGCGTTTCAACCTTACGGTTATCTTCAGGTAAATGATATGGATTTAAATGTTGTTATTTATATATATTAAAATTTTAAGTTTAACAGTGGGGATTGGCTTACATCTAGTTGGTCATTCACAATGTTTTTCTTTAAAGTGACGGCTTTTCTAATTTCTAGTTGTTCTAGCAGATTAAGTCGAATTCTTTTAGGTTCTGTGTGGAGTATATTATAAACTTTTAATGAGTGTCTATGTTCTATGCAGTGTTTGGAAAATATATATATATATATATATATATATATATATATATATATATATATATATATTTATATATATATATATATATATATATACATAAATATATATATATATATATATATATATATATATATATATATAAATATATATGTATATATATATATATATATATATATATATATATATATATATCTATATATATATATATATATATATATATATATATATATATATATATATATATAATATATATAAATATATATATATATATATATATATATATTTATTTATATATATATATATATATATATATATAATATATATATATATATATATATATATATATATATATATATATAATATATATAAATATATATATAATATATATATATATATATATATATATATAATATATATAAATATATATATATATAAATAATATATATATAATATATATAAATATATATATATATATATATATATATATATATATATATATATTTATGTATATATATATATATATAAATATATATTTATATATATATATATATATATATATATATATATATATATATATATATATATATATATACAAATAAGTTTCAAGACTAGTCGTGGTAAAAATGATATAAACAAAAATTTAAGATATTTGTACAAATATACTCCTCCAGTTTCAATACAATTTTAACATCGATTTAACAGTGATTCAAATGCATGTTCTAGCTCACTTTGTGGAATCGCCTCCAGTTCACATGTTGTAGCTGTTTTGATGGTCGAAATTTCATTAAAAAACGCCCTTTCAGCTTCAGTTTCAATTTGGGGAATAGAGAGAATATTATATGCGCCAGTAATCGTTTGTCCAGGTGGAACGAATTCTTTATGGATAATTCCTTTGCTATCGAAGAAGGCAATGAGCATTGTTTTGATTTTTGATGCAACTTTCCGTGTTTTTTTGGCTTGTGGTGAATTAGAGGACTTCCATTTTGCACTTTGACGTTTCGTTTTTGAGTCGTACTGAAAGCACCATGTTTCGTCACCTGTTACAATTGAGTTCAGGAAGATGGGATGAATTCTGGCGGCAGCAATGACTTCTTCTGCATGAATGACGCGCACTGCTTTTTGGGCATCCGTCAAAGTGTGTGGCACAAATTTGGCACAAACCTTTGTTTTACCCAAATCTTCATGAAGATTGGTTCTAATTGTTTCTCTGCTGATGTTTAAATCCTCTACCATCATTTCCAGTAAAGCATTGCGATAATTTTCAACAAATTCCCGTACTTTTTCGATCATTTCTGGTGTCCTCGATGAAATTGGTCTTCCTTCGCGACTATCGTCCTCTAATGTCTCCCTGCCTTCCGAAAAACGTTTATACCACAGAAAAACATAAGCTCTACTTAAACAATCATCACCGTGCACTTGCTGCATCAAACGGCATTTTTCTGATGCACTTTTACCAAGTTTAACATGAAATTTAATAACTGCTCTTTGTTCCAAGTTTGTATGTCAACATCGACAAAAGACTTGTTTTGCTAGAACTGTCATAACCTCTATATTTATCAACTGATTGAAGCGAAAATGACATTACCGGCAAGAACAAGGTCACTAATATTAAACGCCGGTGTATATTTATAAATAGCGCTGCTAATTATTTAAATATATATATATATATATATATATATATATATATATATATATATATATATATATATGTATTAAAAATTTAATTCGTTATTATTACATAGCCCACTATTCAAACTATTCTTTAATAATAGTTTATAGTTTTCTTATGTAAGTATTGTAATCATAAAAAGTCGATAACGACTATTTATTGGACTGACAACCGTCTGTGTGAGTGTTTCTGTGGGTTAGAGCGCTCTACAGCCTAAACGGTTAAGGGTAATGATGTAAACTTATACTTTAGCTTAGTATTTACCTGGACAGAAAACCTCCTTTTTCCTTATGCTGTTTCTGTATTACTTCAAAAATAATAACACTTACAAAAAAATTATTACAATAAAAATTATAGATATTAACATTTAAAACAATTTTTATTTGAAAGCATTTTCAAAAAGGTTCCGGAAACAAAAAAATAGCTATTAAATATTGTTGAGGTTAACTATCTTGATCATAAAATTAGCATATAGCATATAGAAATCCCTCGGAAACACATAAAGCAACATATTGGCAAAACTGTATCACTCTGTCACGTCAACAGTGCCAATCAAATTGCTGACTTTCTTACAAAACCGCTAGGTAAACAAATTTTTGTAAACCTGCGAAACAAGATAGCTAAGGAGGAGTGTTGAGGTTAACTATCTTGATCATAAAATTAAACTGGTTGTTATGTTTTTGGCTATCTGTGCGACTGCATTCAATTATTTATTAGTCAATATAATATCATTATAATTGTCATTTTGTATCTGTAAGTCGGGTTTTAATTTCCTGTTTATAAAAATAAAGAACTTTCAAATAGTTTGTAAAGACAGTCTATTTATTCGACCCTCAATTGCTGCGAACACGCTACATTTACAACAGGTTATGGGCCCAGGATTCTGAGGCAACCCAGAAAATCAGGAAGATTAAGGACGTCGAAGAAAATTCGAATATTGAAGGCAGCAGTCAGACATCGTCCATTCTTGTCACGCAAGTAAAAAACCGTATAAGAATAAACAACGATTCAAACTGTAAAGTCTAGTCAGTCAGTCAAGTCATATTGTTGTTTATTTACTTTTGAAAGTCAACCTTTGCGAAAATTATGGACACAGTCAAAAGTCAATTAGCAACACTAAACGAAGATTCGCAAGGAGCTTCGAATTACATCTCGTGGCGTTTCAAACTAAATATAGCATTAAAAACAAAAGAATTGTATGATGTAGTAACTGGTGTCACACAAAAACCAGCAGACGCAGCCAATGTTAAAGCTTGGGTAAAAAGAGATTTAGATGCACAGGCTCTGATAGGATTAAGTGTTTGTAGTAGTATAGCAATTAAACTATCTTCTTGTTTAACAGCAAAAGACATGTTAGACAAACTTGTAAGTCTGTATGGAACAAAAACCGAAGTAACTATGGAATCTTTACGCAGAAAATTCTTTAACTTTGTATATGATGAGAGCAAATCAGCCACACAAAATTGTTATGAAATTATACAACTAGGTGGGCAGCTGTCAACTCCAAATGATCCAGTCAGAGAAGCGTGGGTGATAACCAGAATTCTCAGCATTTTACCATAGAAGCTGTCACACTTCCGAACTGCCTGGGACAACATTCCACCAAACGATAAGACAACACTTGTTCAACGACTCAGGCTTGAGGATGAACGACTTCGAGACACATCAAGAGAACATGAAGCAAATTCACACAACGCGCTCGTCATCAAACAAAATAGAAAGTCAGGCCAACCTGGACAAAGGCAACAACAGAAGTCAGGAAATTTCTGCAACCGATGTGAGCAGAAGGGACACTACAGACGGGACTGTAAAAACAAGCCATGCGCCAAGTACATTGCTTACTGCAAAACAATGTATCCATGCAACACGTGTGGGAAAAAGGGACACTTTGCGAAGGAATGTCCTCAACGATGCGAATCATACAAGCCCAAGGGAACGAACCAGGAAAATCATAAATCAAACCGTCGAGCCTTGATGACCATTGGATTTACTACAGCAGATAAAAAGGATATGAAAACAAAAGGCCAAACAAGGGATGTCTGGTATCAAGACTGCGGTGCCACCCAGCACATGACATCTCGACGAGAATGGTTCTCTCAACTAGTGGAGCTGGATGAATCTCTGAGCATCTCAATCGGTGATGCAACGATCCTAGATGGCGTTGGAGTTGGAACCGTGAAGCTGGAAGCTTTCAATGGCCAGATTTGGGAACCAGTCTTACTTGAAGACGTCGTATATGTACCCAAACTTGACTTTAATTTATTTTCAGTTGGACAGACACTAGATAAGGGCTACCTACAGCAGGCGAACAGTGAATGGTCGGAGTTCAAGACTGCAGATGGAGAAGTTGCAGTCCTAGCACGACGTGAAGGAAGCCTCTACAGGATGATGCTCAGGCGAGAACGTACGGAAACATGCTTGGCAGCTACGTCAATCCGAGTCTGGCACGAAAGACTCGCACACCAAAATATCAAATATGTCAGGAATGCCTTAAGGAGAAGAGGAATTGAATATGTCGATGACTGGAATGATTACGTCTGCGAAGGCTGTATATATGGAAAACAGCATCGGATCTCACATCCTGCAAATCTAAAGACAGCACATGCACCACTGGACTTAGTCCACGTAGACATGGGAGAAATGAATATACCGTCGCTAGGAGGATCCAAGTATTTTTTGCTCTTCAAGGACGATCATACTCATTATAGAACCGTCTACTTCATGAAAACGAAGGATGAAGCGGCCAAGAAACTGAAGGCGTACATCAATTTGGTCGATAACCAATTTGGCAGGAAAATAAAATGTATGAGGTCCGACAATGGAAAAGAGATAAAAAACTCTAACACGCAGAAGCTTCTTGAAGAAATGGGAACATTTCACACATTCTCAAATCCATACACTCCGGAACAAAATGGGAGAATTGAGCGTGAGATGAGAACTGTTGTGGAATCTGCACGCTCAGCTATACACGCAAAAAGCCTAGACGAAAGACTATGGGCCGAGGCTATAAATTATGCAGTATTCACAATAAACCAAACTGGGACAAGCACTGTCGAAGGAAGAAGTCCTGCAGAACTTTGGTTTGGTCGCAAGTTGGACGTGAATAAGCTACGAATCTTCGGATGCGAATGTTATGTGTTAACTCCGGAACACAAAAGAAGCAAGTTGGATCCTAAATCAAAAAAAGGAATATTTGTCGGATACGATGTGGACTCGCCATGTTTTAGAATCTATATGCCACAAAAACGCGATGTCATCAGCTCAGAAAATATCATTTTTAACGAAAACAAGAATCAAACACGACAGAGAATGGAAATCGAAACTCAAATGGAACGAGATATAACGAATGAGGAATCTCAAGTGTCAGAAGAAGAAAAAGACTCACCACAAAGAGGGTCACCACAGCAGCAGACAACAAGGAGAACCCTACGAGATCGAAACACCCTGACACGACCACCCAAATATTCGGACTATATCATGGGATATCTATCTTGATAGGAGAAGTACAGGATATCTCCGTGACTGCCGCATTGAAGGACTCGAAGTGGCATCGTGCAATGAAGGAAGAGTTTGACACTCTGAAATGAAGACTTGGAAGCTCGTCGACAGTCCAACAGATGTCAAGCCACTTTCATGCAGGTGGGTGCTACGTGAGAAGACTAACGGTATTTTTAAAGCTCGACTGGTGGCCAGAGGATTTGAACAGAAGGAAGGCATTGATTTCTCCGAGACCTTTAGCCCTGTAGCTCGTCATGCTTCAATCAGATTACTTCTGAGCTACGCAGCATCGGAGAAGCTCAATCTCATATCTTTTGATGTCAAGACAGCATTTCTGCACGGAGACCTAGAAGAGACCATATACATGGTGCAACCCGAAGGCTTCGACGATGGAACAGGACGTGTTTGCGAATTGAAAAAGAGTCTATACGGTCTAAAACAGTCACCGAAATGTTGTAACGAGAAAATATCAAATTTGTTTGATACGATTGGACTGGTTAACACCGATGATGACCCGTGTATCTACTACAATCGCGACAAGAGTATCCTACTGTCACTCTTCGTCGATGACGGACTCATCATTGGTAAAAACAAGGAACAAATTTGGAAATTTCTGGAGGAGATTAATCAACATTTTCCAATAACCTACGACCGAGAGGTTAAGAAGAAGATATCATATCTTGACATGCAACTGACGATCAACGATCGAGAAATCTTCGTGTGTCAGTCCAAGTACACACAGAAGATAATCAGTAAAATGAACTTCGAAAACTGCAATGCAGTTTCGACACCAATCGAGTAGGGAATGGTCACGGACCAGCGGAACTTCAAGGACGATACCCCTGTGCCAGCCGGTACACCGTATCGAGAGGCTATCGGAAGTCTCCTCTACCTTGCAACGATAACGCGTTCAGACATCAGCTACGCCGTCAATTATTTGAGTCGTCACTGCTCAAAACCGATGACAAGTCATTGGAAAATGGTAAAGCGCATATTCCAGTATCTGAAAGGAACGGTAAATTTAGGAATCAGTTTCGGAGGAGATGAAGAAATCGTAGCATACACGGACTCAGACTTTGGAGGAGATCCCGAATCCATGAAGTCAACAAGTGGAGTTCTCATTATGAGAGGAGGTCCTCTTGTATGGTATTCACAAAAGCAACACCTTGTAGCCACCTCCACAGCTGAAGCTGAGTACCGAGCCGCAGTATCAGCCATCGATGATATCTGTTGGCTAAAGAGACTTGCTTATGAACTAGGTGAACTGAAAACGGAGGAACCAATTACTCTGTTTGTAGATAATCAATCAGCAATACATATGCTAAAAAATTCACACGAAGGAAAGATAAACAAAGGAAAGAAGCATATAGAAGTCCCTCGGAAACACATAAAGCAACATATTGGCAAAACTGTATCACTCTGTCACGTCAACAGTGCCAATCAAATTGCTGACTTTCTTACAAAACCGCTAGGTAAACAAATTTTTGTAAACCTGCGAAACAAGATAGCTAAGGAGGAGTGTTGAGGTTAACTATCTTGATCATAAAATTAAACTGGTTGTTATGTTTTTGGCTATCTGTGCGACTGCATTCAATTATTTATTAGTCAATATAATATCATTATAATTGTCATTTTGTATCTGTAAGTCGAGTTTTAATTTCCTGTTTATAAAAATAAAGAACTTTCAAAAAGTTTGTAAAGACAGTCTATTTATTCGACCCTCAATTGCAGGGAACACGCTACATTTACAACAAATATGATTCTTATTCTTGAAATTTTCATATAAATCGTATCAACTATGCCGGTCAAACATAAACATATGAACAAAATTGATTTACAGAATTTGAATATTGACAAAACTTTTATTATAAAATGTATATTTATTGCCAAAATGTTCCAAAGGTTAGTTAAATATCATACTTTTGTAAAGAAATAAAAATATGATAAGATCTATGCAAAATGCGTATAGGAGAATTCAATGTAAAGAGTTGCAGATATTTTATAATCATTATTTAAAGTTGTTTTAAAAGTTGCAGTTGCAATTTGTAAATTTTAAGCTCATATAGAAAATGCACAAGCCAATTTCGAGAGTACGTTAAAAATAACATTAATTAATATCCTTTTTCATGGTTTTTCCAGATCAGCCTACCGTAGATTAGCAATAGCTAGAATTAAAAATTAACGTCTTCGAATATTCAGTTGAAAGAGGTTATATTACTCATAAATTATATATTCTTCAATATATACAAGTGCTTTTATAGTAGATCTTTACTTCTTTTACACGACGTAATTGGCAATTTCAGTGTAGATGAAAACAATTGATCTCG
Source organism: Nebria salina (assembly GCA_944039245.1). NCBI lineage: Eukaryota > Metazoa > Arthropoda > Insecta > Coleoptera > Carabidae > Nebria > Nebria salina. Next base: position 9,660,732 of record OX063270.1, on the reverse strand, counting down.
AAATTTTAACTTAAATATCCTATTAGACATTCTCTAAATTGTTAAATTATAATTGAAATGATATGTGTGTTTGCGTGCGGCAATAATAATTTCAGGGAAATAGATATCAATTTAAGTGTGTATATATGAATCTAACCATTATTTATTCTTGAAGGGTCAACATATTCCATTTTAATATCCTATCTAAACAAAATATAGCTATTGCAGATAACACTGCAGATTTTCATTTAAAAGGTTTCATTTTCATTGCCTTTCTTATTCGAAATATTACTACATTAGTTATTTCTTGTTATCATTAAAATAGTCAAAGGTGCTTTATTTAAACAGCTCAATTTTATACTGTGTTTCTAGCATGCTGGCTTGCCAAAATTTTAAATCATTTTTATTTCGCAGGAACACCAAGAAGTTTTTCAGCCCGAGTTCTAGGTATGGTGTGGGCAGGTTTCGCTATGATCATTGTTGCATCTTACACTGCAAACTTGGCTGCCTTTCTCGTGCTTGAAAGGCCGAAAACCAAATTAACAGGAATTAATGATGCTAGGGTAAATAGAACTTATTATAATTAGAACATAGTATTTTAAAGGATAAGAAATGGGATGAATAAGTAATAACAAAATTATACTTTGTTTTCATCTGCGGATAATACCGCTATGTATAGCAAAATTTATTATTTTTAATAGTTTATTACAATTTCGAATTTGACCAGATTTCCTTTTTAAATTATTTTAACTTTTGTAGTGAATTCATGAAAGTGGATTCACTAGGTCGATATTATCACAAAGTAGGCTGTAAAAACATCTGACAGACGCAGACGAGTGCGCTTTCTTTACTTCTGCGCAATAGATGCAGCCGTACCATTCTGATTGCCGGAGTGCGACCACTCAGGTCATTGTGTTCAGCAACCAGAAACAAATTCTGCTCACCGAAAGGTCAGAGTATTCAGCAACCAGAAACACACTTATGCTCACCGAAAGCAAATATATATATATATATATATATATATATATATATATATATATATATATATATATATATATATATATATTAAACAGATAATAGAAACGAATTTGAGAAAAATTCATCGGGCCTCGCAAGGGATTACACCCAGAGCATTTGGATTTACGCTCCACTTCTTCTTTCTTTTTTTCCAATAAACTTTAATTATATAGACATGTACATTTTTATGCATTACACATATATCATATAATTGGAACATATGCGGGTATTTATAAGATCTTGGTGTGATTGTGTTGTGTGTAATTACAAATAAATGTGTAAGTGTCTGAATGTTCTGATTTTTATACATCTTGATGTGTTACGCTCCATTGCTCTACCAATTGAGCTTCGATGCCCACGACGAGTAACCGATGAATTTTTCTCAAATTCAAATTCTAGGTGTGGCCTAGTGTAGTTACCAATGAGTCTAAGACTTCGGTTAAGATATTGACAAATACTCCAAGCTACTAGCGACCACCATTTATTTGTTCGGATATTAAATCAATGAAGAGGCTCTGGATTCGATGCCCGGCGAGGCCTGATGAATTTTTCTCAAATTCGTTTCCATTATCTGTTTAATACATTGCGATGGTACAATTTCCAACAAAAAGACTATCTCTTCATTGATTTAATATATATATATATATATATATATATATATATATATATATATATATATATATATATATATATATATATATATATATATATATATATATATATTTATATATATATATATATATATATATATATATATATATATATAGGTTCTGTGTGGAGTATATTATAAACTTTTAATGAGTGTCTATGTTCTATGCAGTGTTTGGAAAATATATATATATATATATATATATATATATATATATATATATATATATATATATATATATATATATATAAATTATATAAACAACAACTCTTCATTATCAGCAATATATCAGACACACAGTACTTTTCCATGACAGGAGATACATGTAACAAACCACTAGCGTTAACATAGAAATAAGCCAGAAAGCCAGAAAGTGTAGATTTCTTGTAAAAACAAGTCGCATTGTAACCTTGCTTAAACTATAAATAAGTTTTTTTAAATCTAACTCTCCGAGTCGTTGATTTATTTGGCGCAGTCGGTAGGATGCCAAAAAGTATTTAACTACGAACAATCTCAAAACGCGAGTTCTTTCTCGATTAAAAGTTAAAACCGTCACTTTTAAGTGTTAATTACGGCATCAAAAGAACAGCATGACTCCGAGTGCAAGAAATCCGAAATCTCACTACAACTCTTGATGAGATCAATTCGTTGAAGATTTCTCACTTTAAATCGAAGCAATACGATTTTGACGTAACCAGTGTCTTATCGACACAAATCAACAAGATTCTACCACAACGCTCTGCCGAAGAAAGGCAAATCATATCGTCGTCAACTTAGAGACACCAGATCCGGTCCATCAACGGCAACCCGATCATCATTACATCAACACATCAGCTGCATCGAGACCACCCATCCGGTCAGATCAATCAAGCCCACACGCAACCAATCATGAAATTGGCTATAAACAATATCATATTAATAATAATGTAAGTTATATTTTGCATAAGCTGTTCTGATTGTTGAACGAATCACTGTTAGTTCAAATTAATGTAAAAACTCGAATCACTGATATATATTTACTTAACTCGAGCAAATCACTGTCTTATATTACTAACGTAACAACAAACAAGCATAGAAAAATATATTCTTACAGCAATCAAATTTGTATCACTAAACATATAAATATTAAGATTCAGATCTAACACTACACAACAATTGCCCCACTTCACAAATAATTCAACCACCCTTAACTAGTACCAATCCAAAATTTCCATCCGACATTAAAGAATTAATTGAAATTATTCACGAATATGATGGAAGTACGGGCACGTTATCGCATTTCATCATAATTTGTGACAAAATTCTTGACATTATAAATGAACAAAATTTATCACAACTTACCAAAAGGTTAATACTTCATACAATCAGAAAAAAAATTATAAGAGAACCAAACGCTAAATTAGCTACTAAAACTTACACCGACTGGACGACCTTAAAAAATTTATTAATTGGAGATTATGGAGATAAAAGAAACGGGGTTTACTTCTCAACTTAATTCTCCCACCTAGAACAAAAATCTAACGCAGACATTTTTGCATATTTCCATAAATATGAAGATATCTTTAACAGAATTATGGGCCTATTAATGTTAGACTTTGGTACCGGTTTCGAAAAATTAGAAATATTTATGACAACATACGCTGCTGATAATTTCACAATTAATTGCATATAACCATACAGAAGCCAACTTGCGGCCAGATATCCAAAATCAATAAGCGACGTTCTGAGTTTAATAAATAACAACTTCCAATATATTCACACAAATATGAACAAAAGTAATTTTGTAAAACAAAAAATAAACACACCAACACCCACATACAAACCGAACACTCAATACCAAACCCCACATTGATCCCGAATGGTTCTATACTCTCAACCACAAAATTTCCTTTGTTCAAATTTTAAACTTAAACCCAGCTACCCACAACATCAAAGAAATACTTATCCGCAACCTATGTCTATAAGAACAAACACATTTCGACCACAAATAATAAGAGTTCGAGAAGACCTGCAATTACTCGAACATGACATCGAACCCTCCCACGTAAATTATTTAGAAAACGCTGAACAAACAGATAATGAAAATTTTGAATATTCTACCACAGAACCAGAAATAGACAATTAAAAAATTTTGCATACTCCCGCAAGAAAATTTGAATCCTTAGCCAACTATATCTCAAAACTACCATTCATCAATTTAAAAGTAGCCGAATTTTAATAGACACCGGATCATCTGAAAATTTTATAAGCCAAAAATTTGTAGACGAAAATAAAAATAACTTCAAGATATATCCCGAATATTTTCAAATTCAAACAGCCGATTCCATCTCTCATGGAAATTATTAAACTTTTGCAGAACTATTTAATATAAAATTAAAATGTCACATTTATGAATTTTACAAATACTTCAATATTGTAATAGGTAACTCTGGTTTAAGATTATCACGATCAATCATAGCCTACCCTAATGAAACGATTAGATTATTAAATAAACAAAAGTTCAATTTTAGTTACTTCCACCAAAATAATTTGGAATAAAATTTTCACGAAACTAGCGATAAACTTAATCTCAGAACAGAACATCTAAACGATATAGAAATTAATCACTTAAATAAATTGATAAAAGAATTTCAATATTTAACTATTTCCGAAAATTAAAATCTCACCCTCAATAAAAAAATCAAACATAAAATTAATACAATACGAAACACCCGTATGTCAAAGATCTAATAAATACCCTATAATTTATAAGGATGAAGTAAATTCTCATATTGATAAATTGCTAGCACACAAAATAATTATACATTCATATTCACCTTTGAGTAGTCCTATTTGGATTGTATCCAATAAAGACAGACGCCTCGGGAAAAGAAAAATTTAGAATGGTGATAGATTATAGGAAATTAAACTCCAAACCAATAGACGACAAATTTCCCATCCCTGATAAAACAGATATTCTTGACAAACTAAGAAAAGCGAACTATTTTACGACTACTGACCTAATAAGCGGTGTTCATCGGATAGAACTGGACATCGGTTCTATAGAGAAAACAGCCTTCTCCACAGAGCTAGGTCATTTTGAATTCCTCAGAATGCCTTTTTGGTTGAAAGATACCCCAAAGGCTAATGAATTTCGTGCTCAAAGATCTGATAAATAAAATATGTTTGGTCTACCTAGATGACATTATTATATTAGGAACCTCTTTACAAGAACACATTCAAAGCATTTAAACCATTTTTCAAAGATAAAGAGAAGCTAACCTAAAGATACAACTTGACCAAATTGAATTTCTACGGTAAAAAGTTGCTGACCTTGGCCATATAATCACCACCGAAGGTATAAAACCAAACCCTAGAAAAATTGAAATTATAAAAAAATTTCCAATTCCAATATCACCCAAAGAAATTAAAACACTTCTTGGTCTACTTGGTTACTATCGAAGATTCATCAAAGACTTCACTAAATTAACAAAAGCCCTCACTAGATGTCTTAAGAAAAATGTCAAAATTAACATTGAGGATTAAGAATTAATTTCATGTTTTGAAAAATGTAAAATTTCTACTGTCAAATTCACCAATATTAGAATACCCAAACTCTTCCAAACAATTTAGATTAACCACCGACGCTACGAACTTTGCATTAGGCGCAGTGCTTTTACAAACTATTGAAGGAAAAGATTTACCTATAACATACGCAAGTGGAACGCTAAAGAATACGAACTTAACTATTCCACCACTGAAAAAGAACTACTGGCAATTATTTGGTCTATTAAACATTTCCACCCTTACCTATACGAAAACAAATACAAATTAATAACCCACCATAAACCCTTAATTTGGCTGAATAGTTTGAAAGAACCCAATCAAAAATTAATAAGATGGAAAGTCAAGCTATGTGAATATAACTATGATATCGAATACCAAAATGGTCAACAAAATTATGTCGCGGATTACCTGTCCAGAATTCCAAAATCATTTGCAATAAATTACTTAAACACAAACATTTTCGAACACTAAGAACTCATATTACACTGTATATCTAAAGACTTTAAAATGAACCAAGGTTTTGCCAAACAAATTAATGAAAAATTCAAAACAACAATTAACTCAGACAATATTAAAATTCTAGGAAAAATAGCTATTCAAATGTCACAAAAACCGATTATTCATTTATTAACAAAAAAATTATTACGACAAAGCAAATTTAAAGGATACTGAAACTTGCCTGAAAGATTTAATAGAATATCTACCTCAAAATAATACTAATTCTATCAATATGTCTAAATTATATAGACAGAATTGGTACGACATAGAAAATTAACTAACACAAATCTTTCAAAATACCAATACACAAATAATTGTTTTCACTCCAGACACCATCCAAAATTATGCAAACTCCGTTATCGCTGAAAAAGACAGCGATAGCTGCACACAACACTCTAAAGATGAGTCACCGATAAACGGACTTCATTATGAAGATATCCCTGTAAATTTTAGCGAAAATCAGATAATCTTCAAAGAAACGAATTCAAAAACAGCATTGAAATCAAAAAACTATTTAAGCACGATAAACAAAGTATATATATCATCCTTAATAAAAACGGCTGCGAAAACCCTTAATTACAATTCATAAAAGAATATTATGTACCGGGCATTATTTATCATTGTATAGTACCTGAAAATCTTCAAAACACATTAAATTCCCTATTACGTGTACATTTTCAATTTGAAACCTGTAAATTAATTAACTGCCAATTGCAACTAGAAGATATCGAATTATCTGATGAACAAATAGAATTAATTCAAAACAATCACCTCGGTATAACGAACCATCGAGGCATAGTAGAAACTTACAACATATGAAAACAGAAAAACTATTGATCAACTATACAAATATCAATATCAAAATTAATAACTGTGAAATATGCCAAGAAAATAAATGCGAAAAAAATCCAACTAAAATTCCTATACTGAAAACACCCACAGCATAAAAACCACTAGAAGTAATTCACATAGATATATTATCCTTAAGGAAACAAAAATTCTAAACGATAATTTATAGTTTTTCTAAGCATGCGCAAATTTAACACTTGCCCGTAATTAATACCTTAACTATAGTCCAAAAATTAATTAAATATTTTGCAATTTTCGGATACCCTAGTTTAATTATTTCAGATAACGGTTTACAATTCAACAATCAATGAATTTATTTTTTCTATCAACTAAGAAAATTCTTATACACTTTATAAGCGTAAATAACCCTAAAAGTTAAGGTAACATTGAAAGTTTTCTTTCCACCATCATAGAACACATGAGAATCTTAGAGCACAATAAAGATTTTAACGATTTAGGCCCCAGTAACAAAGTTCGATCTCCTCTTCAAGCTTATAACCAAAGTGTTCATTCTGTTACTAAACGTACACCGAACGATATTCTTTTCGGCCATTTTAGCGAATCTAATGAAGAAATATCACCCAAAATAATAACGGATAACTATATCCAAACACACAAAGATATCATGGATAAAGTCTACGAAGAAACCAAAGCTTTGCTAAAAGGAAATAAAATAAAATATGCATCTTCAAAAATAAACAGTAATAAATTTCACAAAAAGGTCTACCAGGAAAATCGAAAAACGTGCTTACAAACAACAAGTAGTCAAAACCTACATAAAAGACAAGGCACAAATACTAACAAAAAAATAAAAAAATATGAGTTCAAACCATACCGCAAATTTACAGAATCCTGCGATCAATCGCAACCATCAACGTCAAAGAGGAAAGAGACAATCCCGGAATCAACATCTTAAAATTAGGAAAGGCCCTAATTTTTACTAATAATAAGTATATTTACGTAAATCTTAAGCGAAATAAAATAATGAATCTTATAGCGATCTCACGCTACATTATAATAAAGTTAAGTCAGAAATTACCACAAAATATAATATTAAACAAATAAAATATTTATATAATAACTTCGAAATTCTAGAATTCATTAATAATAAAATACAAATCCTTTTAGATGACAAAAGTAAATACAAACGAGGACTAATAAACGGATAAGGTTCTATTGTTAAAAGTATTACCTGAAACCTAGACTCTGCAGACGAAAAAAAATACGACGATAATCTAAAATCAATAAGCAAAAATCAAAACATGCTCAAAGATTATCTTAACCAAGTTATCGTATTCAATAATAATATTTCAAATAACGTCAATAAACAAATAGATAAAATAAACAATAATTATGATTCAAACCAAAATTAATGAACTAGAAAGCATTGTGGGCAAAATCATAGATTATACCGATATTCTATATCTAGAAAACATAATTGCACAACTAGTATTCACAGCAACAAACCTAATAAGTGTCATTAACGAAATCGAAGCAACCTTTGCTTTTGTAAAACAACTACACTCTATTTTGGTATATTACTTAGAGAAGAAATAAAAAAGAAATCAATAAATTATCATCTGATAATCTTAAAAACCTCATAATAAAAAATTGGCACAACTAACAATTAGTAAAATTATATTGCAAATAAGAAAAGCTCGTGTTGAACATATTAATCGACATTCCAAGTCCTCTCACAGAAACCGAACCCTTACAATTTACACCAATTCATACTACACACGAAAGTAATTATGTAACCCTAAATATACTGAAGGGATATTATTCAAAAACAAATGAACAAATCAACTATTAAAAAAAAAAATATATTAGTAGAAGATAATTTACACATATGTACTCAAGGAAACATATTACCCGATAAGTGTTTAAAAAACATGTATTTTAATAGAAACAATTATAACTGCAAATATAGGAAACTTCTTAACCATAACGAAATAATCCCAATTCTCAACTCAAATATTGTAAACCTATATTTACCCAATAAGGAATTAATGAACATGAATGTAGCAATGAAATACAAGAGAAAGAAATTAGTGGTATCTTCGCAATAAAAAATTGCTTAATTAGCAAACAAAAATTTTAAATGAAAATTAACTTTTACAAAGTAATAAATTTAAATATCGATGATAATGAAAATAAATAAGTCATCAATAAGACATTTAACATAAAAAGTTGAGAGACAGTTAATTTACTACGGCAAGAAATAACACATTTAAAAGAAAATTCTTTAATAGAATCACATTCAATATTCTACGATATTTTACAAAATGTAATATTTGTAATACTTATAATGCTATTAATTCAGAAAATGTATTTTATAATCATGTCAAAAATATGTAAACCTAAAATAAGAAATGATAATGTAATCACTAGTGAAACAGATATTCTTTCATCTAACAGTGGACGAATTACATGACTAACAACTCTGCAGCATCAGCTATATATCAGACACACAGATCTTTTCCATAACAAGAGACAAATGTAACAAAACACTAGCTTTAACATAGAAATAAGCCTGTAACGGTGCACTATTTTTGTACCGGCCCACCTAGGATATTTATTGCCATCTATTATGTTTTTGTATTTTAATATTTAATTTTTTGTCATATTTTTATATGCAGACTTTTGATTTTATACTTATTATAGTTTTTATTAGTATTTTTTGTGGTCTGAATAAAACACATTCAAACAGAGTTATCGCCGTTTAGTTCGTCCTTCACCGCACCGCAGAACGTTCCCTTAGTCCATACATCAGCGCTGAAGTATACAGCGCAACAGCCCCTCCACATCGATTGGTGAGGCAGCCACGCTGTGTTACTGATCTGCTATAAGAGGCGATACGCGAGCCCACATAGCAGATCTAAGGACTCATTGATCAAAGAGCAGGTTGGTTTCAGAACCCCCTCACAGCACCACGCAGCAAGTGCTACGACTCACGGAACACATAACGCGCGGCTTCATTGAACACAGACACACTGGTGCTGTCTTACTGGACATTAAAAAAGCGTTCGACAAGGTTTGGCACGCTGGTCTTCTCTACAAACTCATATATATGGGACTTTCGAATCGTTGGATCCATCTGATAGGTTCATACTTATCAGACAGAAGCTTCTATGTGGGCCCGCTCATCTGTTAAACCGATTGAGGCAGACGTTCCGCAAGGAAGCGTCGTGGGACCGGTTCTTTTCAATTTCTATGTCAACGATATTCCAATTGATAAGAGCTCAGCTTTATATGCTGACGACACAGCGATCTTCGCACAGTCGTTTAGCACAGAAGTTGTAAGAAGAAAACTACAGCAGCAACTGTGCAACCTTGAGAGCTATTTTGAGGAGTGGCGCATTAAGGTTAATGCACAGAAATGCGAATCAGTTCTCTTCAAGATGCGTTTATCTGCCCTGCCCCACTCAGTGGTGCTTGGCAGTACAGCCATCCCATGGAGGAGCGAAGTTATATATCTCGAAGTTATCCTAAATCAAAAACTTTCTTTGAAAAGCCAAACCAAGGCTGTGATACACAAAACAACAGGTCAGTTTTGCAAGCTGTACGCATTACTCAATCGCCGGTCCAAGTTCTCACTGCAGAGCAATCCTTTGCTTTACGTGAGTTTCTTGCGACCGGTACTGACGTATGCAGCAGCGGCCTGGGCCTACCATCCGGTTAACACCAGAAAGCTGCAGGTGTTTCAAAACAAAATACTGAGAACCATAATAGATTCCCACTATTTTGTTAGAAGCACAACGTTTCACCGTGACCTGAATCTCAAGTTGATTGATGAGTTTGTTCTCGAACTAGCTCAAAAATTGTATGCGAGATGTAAGAGCAAAAACAATGAACAAATCAGAGATCTAGGCAATTACGCTTCTGAATGCGTTCATTACCGTTACAAGCATCCAAAACTCCTGCTGTGTCAGTTAGTAAGCTACCAGTGAAGGCAGTTTAGCTGCCAGAGCATTCACTGTGCAAGTGCGACATCGTCTGAAAAGACAAAAAAATGCTCAGTTAAACGTGATGAACAACAGTGCTGACTCCATTCATGAGCATCGGTTGGTCATGATTTTCGGATCGTAACCTCGATATTGAAGGAATTATATATATACCTAGTATACACATAGCAGAGATCGCTCCTGGCTCACTTCGAGGAAACTAACACTACATCGTAGATGGGTGTTCTCGTTTGCCAACCTATCTTCACCTACCGTGAATGGGAGTGCTCGTTCATTACCGGGTGTACTCGGTCCCTATTACCAGATCGTAGACAGGTGTTCTTGTTTGCCAACCTATCGTCACCTACCGTGAAAGGGAGTTCTCGGTCCCTCTCACCAGATCGTAGACGGGTGTTCTCGATAGCAACCTTATCTCCACCTACCGTGAATGGGTATTCTCGTTCATCACAGGGTGTACTCGGTCCCAAGCACCAGATCGTAGACGGTTGTTTTCATTGCAACCCTACCCTCACCTACCGTAAATGGGAGTACTCGTTCATAACCGGGCATTCTCGGCTCGTTTCTACCGACCAGACCTGTAAAGTAAGCTAGAATCGATCTCCGAAGCGCAAAAATAATAACGACATGTTTCCGATTAAAGAGCAACGCTGACCCCAATACAGTGGAGTAGCTTTTGTATATGTAGAAGGTTGCCTGATTTAAATCATATGGTTTTTCATTGTGTTTGTCTAAGCATAAGGTAGATGTAAGAATAACTTTATATTGTTCAAATAAATTTGTATTTATTTTGTTATTTGCAAATATATAAACATTTATTGGGAATACAAAACACGCCAGTTTGTACTACTACCGTCCGCTCTCTCATTGATCGTGGCACCGCTGGAGTTTTAAACCGCGCGAGAGAAGTCAGACCGTAACAAGCCAGAGAGGAAAAAAGTGTGATTTAAGATTATATATATATATATATATATATATATATATATATATATATATATATATATATATATATTTATATATATATATTTATATATATAAATA
>OX063270.1:9634191-9646691 GCA_944039245.1 Nebria salina | reverse complement strand
GTATCCATAGTCAAACAAAGACGAACCCCACCAAGTCAAACAAACTTTATTTGAAACTTTTTTTCTGTATGTGATCCAATTTAAAATTTTAAAGTGAACTTACTACCACCACTAGTAGTTTGATCAACTCAACAGGAGTAATTATGAAACGTAGGGGATGCACATGCAAGCCCTCCTCGTGAAGATTGATACGTGGTGTTAAACGGCGCGCAGGTGAACCCGAAGGTTAATGCGGTCGATTATAGGACAGTTGCGGCGGTAAAATATTGGAAGTACCAGAACGAGAATCTCGATATCCGACATCATCCTGTCGATCAGCGCGACGGAGCTGGAGAAGATCAAGAACTGCTACACATCGATGGCGACCCTTCTGAAGCAGCTAATATTTCAGCAAATAAGCGAAGGCGAAGAAGTTCGAACATACCTCGGCATATTATTTGACACCGTGGACAAACTGGTGGAGATGGAGACAGCCATCAATCCTAAATTGCTCGCAATCATGCTGTTGTGCAGATTGCCACCTGGTATCCTGAATTTTCGTTGTGATATTGAGTCAAAAGACAAAATACCCTCACCACAAACTATTTGCGTAAAATTTGTGGAAAAAGTGGTTGCGCGGAATAGCGGTCTGGCAAACTATGCTAGCGGGGTTCTACAAGCCAAAACGGAACGCGTACAAGGGCAAGGACTCGAAGCTGCCAGACATGAGTGTCAGAATGGTCAGATCCTACCACTTCAAGAAATTATGACACATCGCATTGCAGATCTAAGGCGGAGAGTGATGGCGACAATCTGCCTTTCAGAGCATACAACGTGGAACAACTTCTCAGCTACACATCGGTTGCGCTCGGAGATGACACAAGACGCATCGGATAAATCGCCACAGCACTCCAAGTGACCAGCGCCACTCAACAGAAATGTTGGTGCCTCGATAGAGGATGATCTTACCACATATGCAAAGATCAATATAATTTCCTATAAATACAAAACGTAAGCACCTAGAAGCTTCAACTAGCCAGCGACGTTTCAACAGAAGTCAAAGCATGCGAAAAGGTGCGAAAGTGCGTCTAGAACCTGGATGTCACAAAGGAGCTTGAGCTCACGGACACGGTGTACGTTCTTGATGTAACCACCAGTCTTATATCAGTTAGTAAAATTACCGATAAGGAATGCTGAATCGTATTCAAACGTTAATACTCAAAAAGTCCAGACGGTCATCTGATCCTGACCTTAAAAAGTATAAATGGGCTGTATTTCGTTCAAACGAGAGATTATAATTGCTCTCTCCAACGCGGCAACAGTTGTGACTGTGGCACCAACGCCTCGGTTATCTCAACGTTTTGAAAGAGTTTTGCTGTCGAAAGCGAGAAGCTTCGGTTCACGGAGGGTTTCAGATGCGGTATTCTCACGAAAGGTAAGATGATTCAAGCCCATTTTCGAAAATGTTCGATCGATAGTTTTTCTGAACTGGTGGAGCTCGTGCACTACGATTTATACGGACCAATGAGATCTGAGTCAATAGGAAAGGCGACATCATTTGCTACGTTCATCGACGACCATGCAATTTGATGCGAAGTTCGGTTCTTGAGCAAGAAACACCCGGGCTTTTCTGAGTTTCAGATATTCAAAGCTGTGATAAAGACGAACTCAAACGGACAAATTAAGTATTTGCAAACGGACAATGGGACGGAGAATGAAACCGGGAGATTCGATGAGTACTTGAATGCGCATGTTAATCGACGGAGCCTGACTGTCGCAACATCCCGGAACATAAAGGAATTTTCGAGCGCATGAATAGAGCACTGATTGAGATGGCGAGGTGCCTGCTCATTCAAGCAGGTCTCCCGCAAACATTCTGGACCGATGTGGTCACCTCCGCGAACTACCTGAGAATTTGGATACAAACTACGAGAGTTCGGCTGCAAAGTTTTTGTACTAGGATGGTCGCCCGGAAAGGGAAGGTTCACCGAAAAGGCTCGCTAAGGTGTGTTCCTGGGTTACTAAGAGGATAACAAGGAATTTCGAATCTGGATTTCAAGCGAACACAAGGTTGGGGTTGAGGTCAGGCAATCCTACAGCGGATTCGCTTTTATACTTGGGGTGCCGCAACAACTTAAGAGACCAAAACACAAAAGACCGTGCCACTCTCCTTCACCGAGTACATGAACGTAATGGATGGGAAATACTTCCATCGGCTCCTTAAGGAGCTGAGTTTTAACTCGATGGTCACCAGAATGATTATTTCTTGCGACAATATTAAATCGTAGAAGTTGGCTTCAAATCCGGTGTTCCACTCACCACAATTGACATTCGTCACCACTTCGTGCGCGAATGACTATGGGTTTAGAACCATGAGACACTTACGCACCGAAGACATGGGCCCCGACATCCTGATAAAGGAGCTACCAGGACCAAAGCACCGAAAATGCATGGGACTTTTGGGCATGTCTGATTTCTTCACGTAACATAGAGGAGTGTTGGAGTTTGAAATTGGCGGTACAATTCTACATTACGTATCACCAACCAAGTGCCAACGCTGGCAGCAGAAAAAACAATCCGCGTTCTTTTTAGTCTATTAAGGTGCAATACTTGTGATAAAAGTAGGAAAAGTGGTGGTTGACATATTCGATCTTAAGCTAATACACATTATTTTTTTTACTTAAAAAAATATTATAATGATCTCAAAAGATGTCTCTACAAGGGTACGTTATTAAACCTAAGGTACGTATAATTATACTTATTTAAATAAATACCTAATATTAACAAATTGATACTTTTTTTAAGGCATGGTTACGCCTACATTATTAACATTTTTACCATAACTTTCAGGGAACAGTGTAAATAATCAACTTAACTTTACGTTTTGAAAAAAATACATTTCCGTTCGTGACTTTTGTTTTATTACGAATATACGCGCAGGTGTTTTTAATAAGAATTATGATAGGTTGTTTTCTCTACTTTAGCAATTTGTTTAAAACAATAATCTTATCGCTTTGGGATAGTACTTTCGTCTCTCAGTAATTAAACTATACATACTATTGTTCGAAAATCTTTGGTACCTTCGTCGGCAGAATCTGTTTTTCATTCTACTTTCTTATACGCAGTGAAAGTCAGTAATACAACAATGAAAATTTTCGACCTCGAGATTTGAAGGGAATTGTACGTTTTGACCTTCCCTTTCTCAATACCGACTATTTTTGGAATGACGTCCGTTCTGTGTTTGTGTGTATGTTTGTGTATGCGTTTTGAAAGAAATATTCAAAATGGAGGTGCCTGTTTACTTCAGTCATTTTTTACGGTTTCTGCTATTACTCAAAAATTGGTTAAAGTTACAGAAAAAATGTTAAGACTTAAATTAATGGCAGTTATATTTCGCACATTTGTTTGAATTTTTTTACAAAAAGACTAATATTTTTAAAAGAAATTTCTTCTGTTTATTTAACATTAAATCGTATCATCTGCGCATGTTTATTGCTTAGCAAGATATTCTTAACTAAATTTAATTTTGACATTTTAAATTTAGTCTAAGTAATATCTATTATAAAATGGTACCAAAGGTAAGAACTTTGAAGTATTATAAACTTGAAAAATAATGTTGTTGCCTAAACCAAATGCGTATAAAAAAGTTCGGTGCAAGCTACTGCAAATGATATTTTTTACAATACTATTTTATAGGTTGCAAAACTTTTTTTATTTCTAAAATTATCGATGCGTTTTGCATTGTTTTATTGCAAATTCTAATAAGGTTTTGTTAAACCCTATAAATTTATCTATTTGGTCTTAATTTTTATTATTAAATATTAATAATATTCGGTAAATATTTGGTTCTTCAGCCGTAT
Source organism: Nebria salina (assembly GCA_944039245.1). Classification (NCBI taxonomy): domain Eukaryota; kingdom Metazoa; phylum Arthropoda; class Insecta; order Coleoptera; family Carabidae; genus Nebria; species Nebria salina. The sequence goes on along the minus strand of OX063270.1, from coordinate 9,642,852 downwards.
ACCGAATATGAATTACATTCGACCTGTAAGAATAACCGTGCAAAAATAGAGGTAATTTTATTTTATCTTTTAAATTTTACCACTAATTATGTTTAGGTTTGTAAGAGTATTAGACAATGTATCAGGACGCGAATTTAAACTTTTTTTTAATATATATAAATTATTTCGGACCACGTTGTTGGTATTAACTTTAATTAAGTAAGTCTTCTATTCGTTTGTTGTTTTGATAAGATGATACAATGTCCAAACTAAAAAAAAAATATTTACTTGTTGCTCGAACAAAGTACAACCTGATTCACGAAGAATAAGTAAATATTTTTCACTTATAATTGTAAGATTAGAGATAAACATGTTAGCTGGACGTGACTCACTCGACCGAGGGTTGTGCAAAGTTACTCTTCGGACTTTGAGAGTTAGTTCTCCTTATCGTTTTCCGCCAAAGATCAGGGATAGATTTTTGAAAGACGACAGTAGGGACTGAGAATCGGGTAGTAGCGGGTGTGTAGAATTAGAGTGGAGGAAGAGTTTATTGTTAGAGTGTTGAGTGGGTTACGCTCATTAAGCAAACATTTATAAATAAATACATTTTTACTCATAAACGTAATATGGGATTTCGTTGTGGCTTTTGGGAATAAAAATAAAATAAACGATTTAAAGAACGATGCACGTTGATTAATGATCCAAAAATCTGGTATCCTGTGTTGTGTAGTAAAATTGGTGTGCCAAATACTGGAAGTGTTTGCAGCCTATCCAACCCGAGAAGCGTGCTAGGCCAACCGTCATCCACCGAACGAGAGCAGGAAACGAGGTAAGTGTAGGAGGAAAGTAGACGTTTTACCGTGCAGATTTTGTACCCAAGGTAAACCCCCGAACAAGAACGCGCGTGCTCACGCTCTGGCGTATAAATATAAACGGTGTGGACCCGTCTGTCCACTGGTGGCAGCAGATTCTTACAGACCGAATTTTTATTATAATGGAACAAGTAAATTTTCATATTTATAAAAGAAAACTTATTTTAATAAGTACCTATTTGATGAAACTTCAATTGACTTTTGTCCCATCATCGCAATCTTTAAATCATTGCTTAATATTTTAACAAATTTTTCTTCAATAAAATGGTTGTGATGTTAATATAATTTTTTTTGGTTGTATATCAAACAGCACTCTTTCATTTAGCCATTTTTACATTCTTATACGCAGTTTTGTACTCATGAAAAATTTCGATCTCGAGATTTTAACGGAAGGATACGTTCTAACAAACCCTGAATCGATTTGGACAACTTTTGGAATATCGTCGGTTTGTGTGTGTGACTGCGAACGCACTACATTTTAAGGGGGGAATACACCCTGGCGGCATGAAAGCTAGGTCATTTTCGCGAATTTGTTTTAAGGGTAAAAACAATTAATTGTAAAAATGGATTGCATGCTTGTATTCATTTAAATGCCTTCTTTAAAGAAGATTTTTTTAAATTTAATATCCAGCCACTTCTTTGGCTGCTACGCCAGATTCTGCAGGAGACCTCCATGTATATGTTGTCGTTAGGCGGGAAGGATTCCGGTCACACCATTGGAGATATAACAAAAAAATTTGTTTCGTTATTCCCTGATAGATTTCCCGCAGAAGTTCGTACCTTTTTTTGGTTTTGGTTGAGAAATAAATATTTGGCAACGTTTTGAAAAAAATACAGTTTTTGACCCTAGAAATTGAGCTAAAAGCTTGCACCAAAAATCCAATTTTATTTATTTCAATAAACGGCTACGATCTTCACTAGATACAAGGGTTTCAAAATGTTAAAACATCGTTTTAAGTTTGGCCGGTTAAGGGCGGGTGCTCGGAGTGCGTTTGGAGTGTCTCGACACGGGTCAACTAATCGGAATGTAACTCTTGAACGTCGTTACTTACGTACTTGCGGTAAAATCTGCCCTAAAGTAGACATTCTAAAGTATTTTTATAGCGTTAGAAATAAAAATCGATATGCTGAAATTTCCAAAGTGGACTACCTCCTTAAACGGTTTAACCTATTAACGCCGACGCAGCCAAAACTTTCCACGACTTTGCTTTGACGAAGTTTTTCGTCCAAATCGAATGCAATATGAGTTTCCTTATAGAAAGTTTTCTCAGTTTTACGATTTTGGGGTAATATTTCACCTACAACCCCACCCCGAGCGTGTACAGGGGTACACAACCGAAAAAATTGCTTTTTCAGTGGACAAAACGTTCCACTACTTTTTGATAGATTCCGTTTATGACAAATTTGAGTTTGGGAACGTTGGTCACATATGAAAAGAACATATTTTCAGGGATTTTTATACCGTTCCTCCTTCACTCCTTTGCCGGGGGTATTTAGGAGGTAAAAATGGATAATCGGCTAAAAGGAATGAAAACTTTTTAGCCAAGAACTAAAAAGCAATAGATTACTTACGATGTCCAAGACCATTTACAAAGGGTTATACATTAACATTTTGTAGGGGATAATTATTTGACGACACTTGGAAACACTACCTGACAACGAGTTGTTGTTATATTTTTTGTGTTGACAAATAATCGTTACTGTTTTGTTTTTCAATATATATAAAATATAAGCAAATATTTTATGTGCGTAATTATTGTAAACTAATTGAAGTCAGCAAGAAATACAGTTTAATAAAATAAATATATTCTTGGTTACACCCAGGAGATTGTTATTTATTTGATCCCGGAAGCTACACGTACACAAGTCTCAACAGGTTATGGGCCCAGATATGCAACTGTGGACACGTCTGTCGTAATGGTCATCAGAAAAGTCGTAACGATCATCAGAACAATCTTCATTCCCTATCCTTAGAAGGAACAAAACCGTCAGTCGAAAAAAAAGCAAAGTCGTCAGGCAGAACATTATCTGCAATTGTCAGATAAGATATATATATATATATATATATATATATATTCAATTTATTTATTTTTAATCTTATAACAAACTGTTTTTCGAAATCAATTTTTTTTTTGTCAATATGGATGGAATTAGAAATCAGTTAGAATGTTTGTCTGAAGATGCATTAGGCATCATAAATTATGTGTCTTGGAAATTCTAGCTAGACCTGAGCTTGAAATCCAAAGACTTATTTACTATAGCCTCAGGCGCGGAGAAACAACCCAAAGGTTCCGAAGCCAACACCGCAGTCAAAGCGTGGTCAAAAAAGGATTTAAATGCGCAAACTCTCATAGGTCTCAACGTTAGCAGTAACAAAGCAAGCAAAATAACGAATTGTAAAACCGCGAATTGAAAAATTGAAATTGCTATATGGAAAAAAGTCTGATTTAACAATTGAAGGTCTACAGCGACGTTTCTTTAGTTTTCGATACGATACAAGTAAAACAGCAGTGGAAAACTGCATGATGATCCAACAGCTCTCAGACGATCTCAAAGCCGAAGGTGAAGAGATCAAGGAAGGTTGGGTTCTGACAAGAATCCTAGGGACATTTTCGCCGACACTTCATCATTTCCGCACCGCTTGGTACAATGCCAGTATTAATGATAAGAATCTAAACAAGCTGATGGATCGGAAGGGACATGTCAAAACGCGCTGATCTCGAAACAAAACAAAAATTCACACATCACAAAGACCTGTCAAAGATCGCCAGAAGGTACACAAGTCGAATGTTTTAAATGCGGTAAGAATGGTCATGTAGAGAAATATTGTAAAAACAAAAAGTGTGAAAAATATTTAACCTCTTGCAAAAATCATAAGCCTTGTAATGTGTGCAACGAAAAAGGTCACTTTGCTAGAAACTGCCCCAAACAGTCAACTACCAGAGAAAGCAGTAGAGGGTCCGATGGGAATACCAGTAAACAGACCTATCATCGAGCACTCATCACCATAAGCCTCTCCACAGCCAAGATGGACGACATGAGCATCAATCAGGACCAGTAAAATTCGTGTTACCAGGACCGTGCTTCCACGCAGCACATGAATTTTCATAGGGACTGGATGACAAACTTTGAACAACTGGAAGAACATTAAAAGATCCTGATAGGTGACGGTACTAAACTGGATGGAGTTGGAGTCGGCGAAGTAGAGCGTTGCCTACGACGGAAAGAATTGGAGCGCAGTGGTGCTGAAAAACGTACTCTATGTACCAGAATTGATGTTTAATTTGTTTTCTGTAACCCAGATGCTCGACAAAGGATATCGACAGACAGCAAATGCAGATCAATTTACTTTTGAGTCCGCGAATCGAAAGGAAGTCATTGCAATGGCCAGACGTGGTGGAAAATTATAGAAAATGATATTTCGACCCGAGAAGTCTGAATCCTGCCTACTGACAGCCTCGCTGAGAATCTGGCACGAACGGTTAGCTCACCAAAACATAAGACAAGTCAAGAAAATTCTCTAGAAAAATAATGTTGCCTTCACGGATAACTGGAATCATTACGTTTGCTAAGGTTGTATCTATTTCAAGCAGCATCATATCTCTCACCCAACCAACACCAAAACGGCTCAGTTTCCCTTATACATCATTCATGTCGACTTGTGTGGAATGAATTTTCCATCATTAGGGGGTGCGAAATATTTTTTTTTACTGAAGGACGATTTCACTCACTTCAGGACTATTTATTTCTTATAGACGAAAGATGAGACAATTGGGAAGCTGTAGGTATTTATGAAGATGGCAGAAAACAGTTTGGTAGAAAAGTCAACTGTCTAATGTCAGACGATGGCACCGAGATAAAAAAATGCTAGTACCAGGAAAATATTAGAAAACCTAGGTGTTATTCACATTAAATCAAACGCCTATTCGCAACAACAAAATGGCAGAATTGAACGTGAAATAAGAACTGTAGTGGAAGCTGCACGTACAGTCATACACGCGCGACAGTTGAGTGAAAGCTTGTGGGCCGAAACCGTGAGCTACGCTGTGTTCACAATTAATCAGACTGGTAAAAGTAGCATCGAAGGAAAAACTCCGGCAGAACTGTGGTTCGGATGTCAAGTGAAACTCGACCAACTGAAAAGTGCTGGCTGTAAGTCTTTTATACTAATCCCGAGCCACAAGAGAAAGAAAATGGATGAGAAGTCACAGAGCGGGATACTCGTAGGATACGATCTCGATTCACCCTGTTTCAGAGTCTACATTCCTGAAAAACGTGATGTCATCTGCTCTGACAGCGTCATCTTCGATGAGCAAATTTGAACCAAGATTGGTTCTTTGGAAGTCGATAACCTCCAGAATGATAAGCTAGAAGACAAAAAATCTTCTGAGGACACGGATGATGAAAATTCAGACACAGAACAAGAGGACAAGGACGATCGTGACACCGGAAACGTCGTAGAAGACCCGCAACAAGGACCAAATCTGAGAATCCGTCGGGAATTGAGAACACCAGTCAGATACTTGGATTACGTCATGAAAAGCTTACGGGGCGCAAATCTTGCTATGATTGGTGAAGCTGAAGATCTGTCAGAAACTGAAGCCCTGAAAGAAGAAGGATGGAAAAACGCTAAGCTAGATGAGTTCGAATCGCTAGTAAAAATGCATACGTGGGAGTTGGTCAACTGTTAAACCATTGACATGTCGCTGAGTTTTGCGCGAGAAGCAGAACGGCACATTAAAGGCTCGTCTAGTTGCAAGAAAAGTAGAATAAAAGGAGGGTGTGAATTATTCAGAAACCTTTACTCCAGTTGCCAGTTACACATCGTTTCGGTTGACACTCAATTTGTTAGCCTCACAGGATCTTCAAATGATTACTTTTGATGTAAAAACTGCTTTCCTCTACGGCTATCTGAAGAAGAAAATCTATATGCGACAGCCCGAAGGATTCAGTGACGGAACTACAAAAGTTTGCAAGCTAAAAAAGAGTCTCTACGGATTGGAGCAGTCCCCGAAAAATTGGAACCAGATGATAACTACATTTTTGATTACTCTAAAGTTCACTAGTACTGACGACGACCCCTGTATTTTTATAATTCAGACAAAAGTATAATAATTGCTCTTTTCGTAGACGACGGTTTAATTGCAGGTACAAGACCAGAGGAAATAATACGTGTATTGAAGAAACTAGGTCGTCAATTTGAACTGACCCACGACAAAACCTTTTCAAATGTGCTGTCGTACTAAGGAATGAAAATTGAAAAGAAACCAGAAGGAATCTTCATCAGCCAGCCCAAATACACGGAGACGACCATTCGGCGATTTAAGTTTGACTTCTGTAATCCTACGTTCACTCCAATTGAACGTAGGATGGTGACTGTAGAAGAAAACTTCAAAAACGACCAAGTTCTTCAGGACCATGTGTCTTATCAAGAAGCTGTGGGAAGCTTGCTATATCTGCCTACATTTCTCGACCTGATATAAGTTTCACTGTGAGCTACTTGAGTCGTTTCAGCAGCGCCCCTAAAACAAGTAATTGAAAATGATAAAGAGAGTTTTCCAGTACCTCATAGGAACCAAGAATCTTGGAATATTCATCAACGGCGGAGACCAGATCATAGCCTTCTCAGATTCAGATTATGGAGGAGGCTCGAGCACAGGGAAATCTACCAGCGGAGTCAATATATTGAGAGGAGGACCAATCGTTTGGTATTCCAAGCGGCAAAGACTGGTTGCAACATCGACTGCCGAAGCCGAGTACCGAGCTGCAGTTGCTTCAATTGAAGATGGTTGCTGGATAAGTCATTTGGCCAGCCAACTGAACGTTCTAGATTTAATGAAGCCGACAACTTTATTCGTCGCCAACAAGTCTGCAATCCTCATGTTGAAAAGTACCAGCGAAGGAAAAACTACCAAAGGCAAGAAACACATAGAAATTCCTCGACAATTCATCCAGCAACACATCAACACCACTGTATCTCTACAACACATCGCCAGTTCCAGTCAGTTAGCCGATATCCTTACCAAACCACTTACTCGCAAGACCTTCATGGATTTAAGGCAACAAATAATTATGGGGGAGTGTTGGGGATAATTATTTGACGATGCTTGGAAACACTACCTGAAAACGAGCTGTTGTTATATTTTTTGTGTTGACAAATAATCGTTACTGTTTTGTTTTTCAATATATTTAAATTTAATAAAATATTTTATGTGCATTACTATTGTAATCTAATTGAAGTCAGCAAAAAATACAGTTTAATAAAATAAAAATTTCTTGGTTACACTTAGAAGATTGTTATTTATTTGATCCCGGAAGCTACACGTACAAAAGATCCAACACATTTACATAGTGTCATACATTTACATTGTATAAAAGTATATCACTATGTAAATGGTCATGGACATCATAAGTAATCCATTGGATTTTATTTCGTGACAAAATAAATTTTTTCATACCATCTAGCCGACTAATATTTTTTATCCCCTTAATACCCCCGGCAGAGGAGTGAAGGACGAAAATTATAAAAATCGCTGGAACATGTTTATTTTTTATGTGACAAACATTCTCGGACTCAAATTTGCCATAAACGCAATCTATCAAAAAGGGGTAAAGGAGAAAAATTATAAAATTCCCTGGAAACATGTTTTTTTATATGTGACACACATTCCCAAATTCAAATTTGACATAAACGCAATCTATCAAAAAGTAGTGGAACGTTTTGGCCGCTGAGAAAGCAATTTTTTTGGTCTTGCACCACTTTACAACCCTGTACGCGCTCGGGGTGTGATTGTAGGTTGAATATTTCCCCAAAATCGTAAAATTGAGAAAATTTCCTATCAGAAAATAACATTTACATTCGAATTAGCAGGAAAACCTCGTCAAAACAAATTCGTGGAAAGTTTTGGCCGCGTCGGCGTTAACGGGATAATGTAAAAATTATGAAAATTTAAACTTTAGATTTTTTTAAGCCTGCAATTCGTTATAGTTTCATGTAAATTGGAAAAACAGGTAAATGAATTAAATTTATAATATTAAGTATTAATTCGTCCCATAATTACAAAGATGTTGTCATATATGTTATATTATAAATATGATTTGCAATATCAGCTCAGTAGGATACACATGTAGGTTACGTATGAGATGTAACAACTGAAAACATTGTTGTATAACATTGCAATATGTATGCCACATTTCAAGCTTGCTTTCATATGATATATAAAAACTATGATGTACAAAATCAATTCAGTAGAATATAGAAGTATGATACGTAAATAAAGAAAGTGGTTGCATTGACAATTATTTAACCCAGATAATCAAAACAGCAAAATTACATGAAGCCCTATTACATAGTCTAGGTTATGAATAATAAACGATGTTAAATAAACTCATGTATGAAAAACAAGTATGTTACACATGAGATGAAACAACTGGAAACATTGTTTTATAATATATCAATACGTATGTATGCTGTTATAATATATATAATAATCATCTAATGTAATTATTATTTTAAGTAATTATACAATTAAATCAAATAATTCTACCATATGCAATTGTTCATTCTTCTCATACGCAACCATGTAGGATGAAAAAATTTTTTGTTCCACATCGTCTTTCTGCCTTTCTTTCATTAGTCGTTGCTAAGGTTCTTCGATATGTCCTAATCGAGTGTCTAGAGCGCTTAGCAACCTATTCATAAATCTGCAATAGACATGCAGCATATATTGCACAGTGATCCCGACAAACGGTTTAGAAATATCGTGGTCCCCACTTGATAGAGAAACAAAGTTACTATGGTCAAATGTGT
>OX063270.1:9559191-9629191 GCA_944039245.1 Nebria salina | reverse complement strand
ATATATATATATATATATATATATATGTATATATATATATATATATATATATATATATATATATATATATATATATATATATATAAATAAAATAAACACACTCGGTTAGTTTCAAAATAAATTTTTATTCTACGATACGTATTTCGGCTAAAAGGCCATCATCAGGTATGATACAAGAAGGTTACAAGTGCTCTTATATATAATATAATTCATCAAAGGTGGGGCGGTTTAAGAAAATGGAGAATTCGACAAGGGATTAAAACGGTTTCAAGAGAGGTGAAGAATTTAAGTCTACTTGTTCGTTCATCTCTTGAAACCGTTTTAATCCCTTGTCGAATTCTCCATTTTCTTAAACCGCCGAAATACGTATCGTAGAATAAAAATTTATTTTGAAACTAACCGAGTGTGTTTATTTTATTTATATTTAATCATGTTTCAACGAGAGCCGACAGCGAATTCCATTCAGTTTATATATTTATATATATATATATGTATATATATATATATATATTAATATATATATATATATATATATATATTGTTATGCCCCAAAATTTTAACTTTTAATATCAACTATTTTATATTTTTTGCTGACTTAGAAAGTAGTTACTTTCATTTTATAAATCCGGCTGTTTCGTGTTTCATTTCATAAATGAAATTGTTTGAATTGTAATAAGATTCTCTTTTCGATGAGAGTCGAATCCCTGAGAACTCAAGAACACTGAGTGGTATTTTTTATGCACGTGTAAAATTTTATAACCATGTATGCACTTATTTCGTTCATTTTTAATAATCATTCTGTACAAAACCTTCCAATGTAAAGGACATCATAAACATATATCCTACAATAAACCATCATATTACACATACACGATTTTGATAAATACCCGAAATATATATTCCTGTGTTCCTCAACAATTTTTGGGAATAACAAACTGGTGGCAAGCGGTGAAATTATTGCAACGTATTCTGAATTAGGAGTATTAAATACTTTGTGTGAGAAAACCAAATTCAAAAAGAAAATATATTTTGGTGGGGTATCGGTTTCGGAATTTCAACGTCGAACAAGCAGCAAAAGCCAAGCTGCCATAGGTAAGTAGCCATAGCCAAAAAGCCAAAGCCAAGCAGCCATGATAAAGGCAGCAGAAACGAAGATCTTATAAGATAATCGACCTTCAAAATCATGCAAGTGATTTTAGTGTTTGTATGAGTATTATAAAGTGCTTATGTGTGTTCTTTCCCAAAATCTTTCATTCTACAATCTCATATTATGCAAATATCAATTCCATTGTTGATCATCACTTTTAAATCATCCTTATCTATGAATTCACGATTTATTCGTTCTTCAAACGACATAACATCCATAATTTTAAACAATCAAATTGGTGCAATTAATTCATTTAATAACTCAGACTCAAATCAAGAACAACTGGTTGACCTATTTCATAATTTTATATTGAATACCAAAGTGGTAGTATTCCAATAAATATAAATCTGGCAAATCAATTAGGGTTAGAAACAGCTCTAAAATTCATACCCTCTCTAGAAGGTAAAAGTTTTGACAAACTAGCAATTTTTGATAGAGCTTGTGAATTTGTTATCAATATGGTTTCTCCAGAAATACTTCCCATTGTAACTAAAAAAATCCTCACAAAATTAAAAGGTAAAGCGTTCAGTTTAATTAAATTTCGAGAAAAAAATACTTGGGCTATATTAAAAAATAACTTATTTTATGGAATTCGTAGTCAAAGAACTTTTAGCGATGTTCAACTAGAATTTAACAAATGTGTACAAGGACAGAATGAATCTGTAGCCGCATGCAAATCGCGATTAGAAAATTGGTATCACCAAATGTTAGATATTTTGTGTAAAAACGAAACAGACGCGCAATGCGCAACTGTCCGACAAATTTTAAAAGAGCAAACTTCAACTCAATATACCGAAGGTTTTCGATATCCTCTTAAAATTTATGTAAAATCTCGAACATATGAAACTTTTGAGGATTGTACCTCATGAGCCCTTGAAGCAGAAATAATATTAAAATCAGATCAAAATCAATTAAAAAAACTTATTATTTAAATCCGGCTAGTAAATTTCATTATGCTTATTCCAAAAAACCTAATTATTTTAGTAAGAATCGTACCCGATATGGTACTCCAGTAAACAATTATCCATCGACTTCCAAAAAAATTAAAAGAGAATTGAATGTGTTAATATATCGATATTGCAAAATTCCAGGTCATTCCATTGAGGATTGTAATAAAAGAAAACGAGCAAATGAACGTAATAACTTTAAGCCTCATTTTGCAAATAAAAACCAGAACACATCTCAAAATCGAATAACAGACTCTTAAGTTCCAGAAAACTCAATAAAAAACTTGAAAATTGTAAAACCATTAATTCATCAAATTAGAGAGATAAATGGTGATCATTTAATCGTCTTAAGCAAAGCATCTGATAATAACCTTTTCGAATTATTAGTAGATACGGGTTCCGAAGTAAACATATTAAAAGTAACTAACATAAATGAAAATTTGATATATGATCCTAAGCGAATTATGCTTTTATCCGGCATAAATGAAAATCCAATAACTACTCTGGGAGCAATTATCCTAGAAGATGATTCAGAACCCACTGAATTTCCATTGGTTCCACCTTCCTTCCCTATCGCGGACGGAATTCTTGGTAAACCATAACTGGTTAAAAACAATGCCAATATAAACCTAGCTCGGCAAACCTTAGAAATAAATTTCGCAGCTTATCTTATCAATTCCAAGACATCCAATCCCATATTACTTACTCCTAGAAGTGAGACAGTTATCGCAGTAAACGTTAGTTCCTGAAATACTGATAACCACTATCTAGTAACAAGCGTGATGCATATAAAAAGTGCTATCGTTAGCAATTCTTTAAATATAATCCGAAACGGACAAATTTAATTTCCAATTTTGAACCCTACACAAGAATCTATAACCTTGACTCAAAATGAAATCAATAAAATTGAATTTAATTTGCTTAAACCCCATGAGAACATAACAATAATTTCTGATGACACACATCAAAATTCAACATCTTGTTTTACAACTCGAAACATTTCCAACAATCGCGTTAAGTTAATAAAGGCGTCAATGCGCACTGATCATATGAATATTGAAGAAAACGAATCTTTATTAAATATTTGTAAAGAATATTCTGAAATATTTCATTTTCCGGGTGAACCATTGACTAGCACAGATGTCGTGCAACATGAAATAAGTACCTTCGAAAATACAGCTCCAATAAATATTAGACCTTACCTTCTACCGGAATCACAAAAGGTTGAAATACAAAACTAAATCAATCAGATGGAAAACGACGGAATAATTATTAAAAGTACTTCTCATTATAACACACCACTTTTAGTAGTTCCAAAAAATCTTGATGCGTCGAAAAAAAGAAAATATCGTGTTGTAATTGATTTTCGTAAATTGAACGACATAACAATTGGCACTTCATTCCCAATTTCTAATATTTCCGAAATCCTAGACCAACTCGGAAACTCCAAATATTTTACGACACTTGATTTAGCTTCGGGAAATCATCAAGTTAGAATGTCACCTAATGACCAACAAAAAACTGCATTTTCCACGTCCACGGGACACCATGAATTTTGGAGAATGCCCTTTGGGTTGAAAGGGGCCCCTAGCACTTTTCAACGGTTGATTAATACAGCATTAACGGGATTACAAGGCACAAAATGCTCCGTCTATCTTGACGATATTGTCTTTTATGGGTCAAATTTAAAAGATCACAATAAAAAATTACGAAACGTATTTGATTGCATTAAAAGAAACAATCTTAAATTGAAAATGGATAAGTGCGAATTTTTGCACAAGAAAGTAAATTATTTGGGTCACCATATCACAGAATCGGGAACAAAACCTGACTCATCAAAATTCCAAGCTGTCCTTGATTGTCAGATTCCTGAAACTCCTAAACAAATAAAATCCTTTTTGGGACTTTGCGAATATTATCGTAAATTTATTAGTAATTTTAGCGAAATAGCTAAGCCCCTTACAGATCTGTTGAAAAAAGATAAATGAACAAATTGGAATGCGTTACATCAAGAATCATTTGATACATTAAAAGAAAAATTAACAAACGCACCCCTTTTGCAATATCCAGGTTTCACCCAGCCATTTACAGTAATAACAGATGCATCAAGGAAAGCAATTGGTGCTATTTCGTCACAAGGCCAAGTCAGTCAGGATTTGCCCATATCTTACGCAAATGATAAAATGATAAAATTAATTTTACGGTAAGTTCTGATGTTTTCTTCGTTGGTGGAATTGAGATAAAAGTGTTTTTTTTATCTCAATTCCACCAACGAAGAAAACATTAGAACTTACCGTAAAATTAATTTGATAGGACAAACTAGCCAAAAAATTGTCAAAGAACTTAAACCTCTGAACATAACCACCGCCTTTTATAATAGAAACACAATCAAAAACCATCTTGTTAACAACAAAATTTGCCAACGGGACAAGCTAAAACAGAGTGTAATTTCGTGTACATAGGCCAAACAGGACGCAATTTCAATATTAGATTTTTAGAACATATGAGATCCTGGCGTCTCAAGAAATATGATTCCAATGTTTCCAAACACATGTTAGACAACAACCACCAATTTGATATTAATAACACGTTAGCAAAAAGGGATTAAAGATGACCTTATTAGAAGCCTTTGAGATCCATCAAGCCGTTTCCCAAGGAAAGGATTTAATGAACGACCAACTAGAACTATATACATCGCCGCTTCTTAAGCTGCTTTAATCCTTTCTTGGTAACTCTGTCACCCCACTCATTTGTACACCTGAACACGGTAATTACTATATATATTGTACTATCTTGAATGTATCTTGTATTCATATTCTGATGATGGCCTTATAAGCCGAAATACGTATAAATATTTTAAATATACCAATTGAAACTCAACAAGTGTTTTATTATTATTTTATTCAACATGTTTCAACGAGAGCCAACTGAGCTATCAATTAAATTTATTTATGTGGAACCTTAGATTCAGATGATTTAAAAATATTATTAAGAAAAAATTGACCTTTTTACTAAAAACGAAGAAAGCCTTTTATCACTAGCTAAAGAACAAATTAAACTTGTTGAGTCTTCACTAATTTCCTTTAACAATACAATACATAATTCAAATAGAAATGAACTACTTTTAATACGAGATACGACAAAATTACAAACGATAATACAAAATTTACAAGCCGGTGATATTATTGATCTGTTTTAGTTCCAAATATCACTTTAACTATTTACTTCAAGACTTTGAAATCGAAGCTGAAACTTAAGCTGATGCCATTATATTTTCAAAACTAGGAATTGGTCACCGCATTTTAGCACCTGAGTTATTATCAAACGAATTAAAAACAATTCAAATTTATTTACCTATAGGTTGTGAACTACCAACAGGAGTTCATTTATCTGATATTCATGAATTATTGAATTTTGTAAATGATAATTTGTATTTAAACAAAAACAAATAAGTTTATATCTTTAAAATACCTTGAGTAAATAATCGCATATTCAATCGCATTTTATATAATAGCTTTACCTATTCACATAGCTAATAATGCATAAATGTTTATTTAAAATAGTAATAAATTTATATTGATTGAAGAAAATAAACAAAGATTTTCACATATCTCTGAATTCAAATTCAGATCATGTAAAATTACACCAAATTTTAGATTTTGTCCATCAAATCAATCTCTGTATTCAACATATGTATCGCAAAGTTGCGAAATGAAATTGTTTAATCGAGATGACATAACTTTAGAAACATGTAATAAACAAATTGTTAATCTTTATCAGAATTTCTGGAATCCAATAATTAGACCAAATCATTGGTCATATGTTTTAATAACACCAGAGCACGTCATTACAAAATGTAAGAACTTCTCCGATTTTGAATATACATTATCAAATAATGGATTATTTTATATAACACAAGATTGTAAATAAATGACTCCAGAACTGGAATTAATTTGTAATAAAAACAATGTCAGTTAATCCAGATTTTGTACCTGTACTAAGCCTTACTCATATACCAACAATTCAATCAATGGTAAAATTCTTATTCATTTTGAATGCTAGCAAAGAAGCTTCTACACAGAGTATAATTATAAATGATATCCCTGATCTATATTCTATTGGTGAAAGTGTCAAAGAATTAGAAAAGCTATATGATGTTACAAAAGCTCAATTAGAGCCTGATGTATCTTCTAATAATAATTTGTTTCACGTTATATTCTTAACTACAGCATTAATTATAATATGTGTATATTTAATGTTTAAGCAAATTTTGTCAACGTAAGAAAAATTACAAACCCATTGTAATCCCTCAAGGTGTTACCTAACTTTCGCGTATATCAAAATTGGAAACCGATCTAATAACAGCATCAAACAGCTCAAATTTAAGCTCTCGTCAACTATTTTAAGCGTTAATACTCAAATTTACTTACCATATACCCTTTTTCCTAGGAAAGAGGTGTTATGCCCTCAAAATAATAACATTTAATGTCAACTTATTTATATTCTTTGCTGACTTAGTATTGAGGTACTCTTTCATTTTATTAATCCGGATGTTTCGTGTTTCATTTCATAAATGAAATTGTATCAATTACCGATGATAGTCGAATCTCTGAGAACTCGAAAACACTGAGTGGTAATTTTTGTGCACGTGTAAAATTTATTTATAACCACGTATGCACCTTTTTTGTTCATTTTTAATAATCATTCTGTACAAAACCTTCCAATAGAAAGGAAATCATAAACATATATACTACTACTACAATAACCTATCATATTATTCGTACACAATTTTGATAAATACCCGAAATATATATTCCTGTGTTCCTCAACAATTTTTGGGCACAACAATATATATATATATATATATATATATATATATATATATATATATATATTTATATATATATATATATATTTATATATATATATATATAAATATAAATATATATATATATATATATGTATATAAATATTTATATATATATATATATATATATATATATATTCTTGTTTGTTGATGTTTTTTTTGCTGTGTATGGTGTTACTTTTCATGTTTATTGACTGATTTCATTCGGTTTTTGTTCAAATCGATTGAATATTGTTTTTCTTTCGTTGGTTTGGCTACATTTTCTTATTTTCGGGTAGGTTTTTTTAATCCCTTTCGTTTTTATTAATTGTCTGCGTTGGCCGACGGGGTGTTTGATGGACGGGGCAACGCCTCCGTTTCATTAAACCCTGCTAAAAAGCAGAAAGTAATGAGCCAGTTGGCGGTTGAACTATGTCCCCGGTTTCTGGTCATTAACAAAAAAGACGGATATGATTATATCAAGGTCAGTCCGTTTTTAATCAATAAACAAACGTAAAGTTTGGTTGGCGAGGTGTAGTCTTTAAAAAAAATTAAAGAAGGTCTTTTGGTAGAAAAAAATCTGCTTAGCAAGCAACTCGGTTGCTGCATACCAATATTTTTGATGATGTACCTGTTGAGGTGTCCTCGCACTCGACCCTCAATACCGTCAAAGGAGTGATTACGTGTCGCGATTTATTAAATTAGACAACTGATGTGCTTTTCTCAGAGCTTAAAGCACGAGGAGTTTCTGAGATAAGGTGGATTACCCGCCAGGTCAATGGCGTAGTGGAGGACACTGCGTCTATTATTGCTTCGTTGCATAAGTTGCCAGACAAAATCTGAGTTGCAATGTATAGTTTGCCTGTTAGGCCTTACATTCCCAAATCCACGCGATGCTTCGATTGCCAAAAGTTCGGACATTTTTCAAAAACATGCAAGGACAAAAAAATGTGTATATGTGGAAAGGCACCTCATAAGGAACAGCGCTGTACCGATTCGGTAAAGTGCGTGAAATGGGGTGAAGGGCAACCCGCCTTGTCCAATAACTGTTCAAAATTTAAAGAAGGATATGCCATCATAAAACATAAAACTCTGAACAACTGTAGTTTCCCTGCAGCAAGAGCTCTCATTTGCCAGAACTCTGCAGTTCCAACTTTGAGCTTTGCTAAAGTTTCTGCAGCTAAGCCATCAATTTCTTATACCTCTGTCAATAACAGCGCTGCTCCTCTTTTGCCTGAAATAAATATAATGATTGTGGAAGTGATTTCCACAAACATAGGCGCTATAATGACAGCAGTTCTTTCCAACACACATACAGCGACTAGTAATACTACAACGCCATCACACCCTACTGTTCCAGTACCTGTTTTGCCAGGTAAGTCTCAATCTCTGAATAAAGTGCTTTCTTCAAATATTATGCCATCTCCTGCTCCTGTACTGTCAGGAAAGGATAAAAATGTTTCTTTCTCCGACTCAGAGTCAAGCGCTTTTTCGATTGACAACTAGGCGGTAAAAATTGCTCGTAAACCCAAAGATAGGCGTGTGTGGGCTAAGGGCAGACCGAAGAACCCGATCTCGTAACACGCTTCAGGTTTACCTCTAAAGTCAGCCTTCACCTTCTGACTTTTACTTTTCGTTTTACTCTTCATTTTTTATGTCTAATTCGTTCATCATCCAATGAAAATGTAATGGAACCATCAACCACCTAGCTGAGTTAAAGCTATTAATGTCTGATCATAACCCCAGAGTAATATACATCCAAGAGAGTCATTTAAATCCTCTCAAAATTTTCAACATGCGGAGATATAAAATCTTCCGCAGTGATGTTGACCCTGTTGCACGTGCTCATTGTGGCGTTGCAGTTGTACTTGAGTCTTCTTTTCAAACAAAGAATATAACATTACAACAAGGTTACAGGCACTTGCAAGCCAGGTATTCTTACCTCGGAAAACTACAATTTGCAACGTCAACCTTACAGATGGCAACCAGAACTTAAATGATCTCATGAACTTAGTACGGCAGCTTCCGACATCTTATATCCTTGTCGGAGACGTGAATTCTCATAATTGACTCTGGGGTTCTGTAAGCACAGATGCTCGCGGTCGAATTGTCACGCTTCTCAACACTTGCTCCGCCACGTTCATGAACATGAGATCAAGAAGTTCTACGGCAATCGACTTGTCGTTGGAGACCCCTACTCTAGCTGTCCATTTTCAGTGGCAGGTAGTTGACGATGCCCATTACAGTGACCATTTTCCCATTCTTATGTCGTTTCTTTGAAATACTGTTTCGGTTCCACAAAAAACCGCACGAAGATGGTTAATTGATCTGGCCCATTGGCAATCTTTCGCCAACAACCTTATGCTTGCCAAACCCTTATGAGATTTAAATGTTGATCTGCAACATCTTAACGAGTCTATTCTGCATTCCGCTTCGCTATCAATACCGAAATCCTCTGGTTGTCTCAGAAAGAAGTCTTTTCCTTGGTGGAATGAATACGTTGCTTCCGCTAAACGTTCTAAAAAGCGCGCACTAAAAATGTATCAAATTTCTATCAAAAAAGCCCGTGCGCAATCCAGGCGTTCAATTCTTCAGTCTTAAACTCAGGCTTGGCGCGGACTGGTATTTGCTATTGGTACTGATGTCGACCAAACTCTGCTTTGGAAGAAAATTTGATATATGAACGGTTACAAGATCAGCTCCCATATTCCAATGCTCCAGATCAATGATCAGATACACACTGTCAGAGTTGATATTTGTGTTATTCTAGCGAACCAGTTGGAGTCCGTTAGTCACTCGGATAATTACTCGCTCCATTTTCTGCGATCAAAATCGGCTGAAGAGGTACCACTAAACTTTGGGTGTAATAATTCTTAGAGTTATAATCCAATATTCACTCTAGCAGAATTTGAATTTGCACGGAGTCACATAGCCAATACTTCTGTTGGGTATGATGATATTGCTTGCGCAATTTATCGTCATTTACCAACCATATATAAACTCAGAATAGTGGAATTTCTTAACTTTGCTTTGGGTTGCAAAGTCTATCCTGACATCTGGTGCGAAGCTATTACTATGCCGATACACAAGAAGGGCAAAGTTGTGTCTTCTGCATCAAGGTACCGTCCAATATCTTTGACATTTCATCTGTCAAAGTTATATGAACGCATGAACAACTTTCGACTCAGGTTTCGTCAGCACCATTCCACTACTGACCTGCATATGTCTGACGAACGCTATTCAATATAGCATCTTAAAACGCAACCATCTGGTTGCAAAGTTTCTTGTTCTAGAAAAAGCTTTTCACATGACCTGGAAATATGGAATTCTACGAAAACAGAATTCCCCAAGGCTCTTCCATTAATGTAACACTATTCTTGATTGCAGTCAATGCCATTGTCTCCATCCTGCCAAATACTGTTGATTATTGTATGTATGTAGATGATCGTACGATTTTCACTTCATCCCAGTCTCTTGCTCCATGTCAGGAGAGATTACAGCAGGCTCTTGATTTAGTTTCTTAGGCTGCATCCGACCGTGGTTTTCGTGTCTCTGTAGAGAAAACCTGTGCTATCGACTTCTGTCGACTACGTTAACCCATTACCGCCGACGCGACCAAAACTTTCCACGAATTTGCTTTGACGAGGTTTTCCGGCCAAGGCAAATGCAAATCCTGTTTTCTCATTGGAAATTTTCTCAATTTTACGATTTTGGGGTAATATTCCACTTGAGCCTGTACAGGGGTGTAAAGTGGTGCAAAACCGAAAAATTGGTTTCTCAGCAGCAAAACGTTCCACTAATATTTGATAGATTGCGTTTATGACAAATTTGAGTTTGGGAATGTTTGTCACAAATAAAAAAAACATGTTTCCAGGAATTTTTATAATATTTCTCCTTCACTCCTTTGCCGGGGGTATAAATGGGGTAAAAATCGATAATCGGCTACATGGAATGAAAAACTGTATTTTGTCAAGAAGTAAAATCTCATAGATTACTTACGATGTCCATGACCATTAATATAGACGTTTCTACAGCTAAGGTAACAAAATTAACGTATGAGTATACTGGTTTCCGTGTTTGACAAGTATCAACTTGTTTTTTGTGGTTATATTTTTATGATTTGCGAAAACATTTTTCCTATTGTGATACATATAGTGGTTATTATTTCTTTTTAATAAAAATGGATTCGGAACTTGATTACAGAGAACATCTGGCAAGTTATTTTGGTTCAGTACCATGGCCAAAATCTTTTGTCATAAAAGGTTCTATGCTGAAAGACTATTAAATTAAAATGACCGTATTTAAGCTATATTATCTCGATTCAATACATTATTATAGTTTATTTACGTTATTTCAACCTATGTTAACCTCAGTACCTACCAAAATCATAAATAACAAATGTGAATAGTGTTTGCGGAAAATAGAAATAGACACTGGAAATATTTTTAAATAAAATAATATAATAAATAGTATTTAACAAATATATTTATATAATTTACTCGCTGTCCACCCCAAAAACTATATCCATATTCTTCTTTTGCCTACGTTTCTTCGTGTTTTGCGATACATTTTTCATGAATACGCCAACCCTTTTCCCAATTATATTGGGGTCCGTTTCGGTCCTTTTGGCCTTATAGTATTCTGCCAAAGACAGACATGCACCTTCGATGCTTGCATCTGCAGATGACAGGAACAGTATTTTCCTCTGTTCACGTGTAAGTATTGCGGTCACTTCGACGTGACTAACGGGTCCATTCGGTTCATCCAAACAAATTGGGCCCGCAGATCCCGAAGCTTCCTTGCTGGCGAGGCGTCTTTCAGTTGCAAAGCGTGACCGCAAACTCGCCCACCGGAATTCACACTCTGGAACTAGAATATATTTAAAATAACAACATCGTTCTATTTTAACTTTAAACAAAAAAACATAGTTTCATATCACATACGTTTTAGCCCCATGACTTCGGAAATACATTTCCATGTATTTTCTTTACTAGATTTATTGCTTATCATACAATATAGCTTATTTTTCGACACTGTCAATCAATTCACCGTCCATTATGTTAAAATAATAAACAACAACAGGAAATCAACAATAAAGCAAGTAAACAAAAGCCAATGCAAAAAGAGCGCGAAACTGTACTGCCATGTTGTGTTTGTCAGCACCTGGTCACGCTTACGCAGATGCGTTTTTCAAACTGAACTGATCTTAGGTAACGACAGAGCGAGTTTATGTTCATCGCTCTTAGTAAGAAAGATAAAAGTTGGCCAACTTGTTAGCTTAGAGTTAAAAAGAAATGTAGTCTTAAATTCTGTATAAACGACAACATTGGTTAACATGGTGTTTATCTTTTTCTTAGCCTTAAATGTAGCGCTAATATTAAATGTAGCGTTAATTTTTTCTTTACAAACCCACTATTAGTGTTGATTACTTTGAGAAGTGAAAATAAAAATACTAATATTGCAGCCATATTTCATATTTTTGAGTTTATTATTAATATATTGGATTATAAAGCAACCTGTTTCATTTGAACGCCGCCCATAATAGTAGGAATGATCGCCGAGTGCAGAATTGGTGTTGATAACTTTGAGATCTAAAAAAAAACCACTTATCTTGTAGTCTTACTTCATCTTTTGCATTTTTTATTTAAATATGTAATTATAAACAAACCTTTTTCTTTTGAACGACTCCTATAATAGTTGGAATGATCGGCGAGCACAGTTTAAGCGTTGATCACTTAAAGATCTAAAAAAAAAACTACATATATTGTAAGTCTTATTTCAAAAAAAAAATTTTCTATGTATATATATATATATATATATATATATATATATATATATATATATATATATATACATATATATATTTATATATACACATATATACTACTATATAAACTACTTCATCTTTTGCATTTTTTATTTAAATATGTAATTACAAACAAACCTATTTCATTTGAACGACTTATCTTAGTTGTATTCCCGGGAGACAAGCCGGGCACTTTTTATTTGATTGCTTCCCTACAAAAATTTTATCAGTATATTTTTTAAGCTTATTTGGTTTTTCAAGGCCAAAATAAAATATATTTGAACTAGTGCCAAATTAATTTTGCCATTGGCAATACGGCGCATGAAGTTTCAAGGCTTGAATTTAATATTGTTGTAAAGTGAAGCAGTAATTTAATTCTTTACAATTATTTATATTTATATTTGTATGATTATTGGCATCAAATTATCCGTACTGAATATTGCGAAGAATTGTTCTGAAGAGTCCTCAAAAAATATCCGCCAATTTGTATTAGATATATCCGCGAAAAATATTCGATGATTTGTCCGTAGTCCTAAAACCTTAATTAAAGTACGCCTTTTAAATTAATCTTACCTAAATACAGAGTTTGAACTGCATTATTTTCAAAAATCTGGGTGTTCGCGCCAGTATAAGCGCAAGGACAAATCAACCTCCACTTGATACGTTTTGAACATACACGATATGTTCTATAAACATGTGCAGGTGGAATAGCGTACAGTTTGAATTGCTGATTTTTTCCAAGCAAATTTGGAAGAATGATCTTTCGATCCGCAAACAGGTGATTCGTTTACCATAATCAAAGCATCCGGTAACACAACAGAATCGGTGATTGAAATGCATACTAGAAAAAATTTATTATAGAATTCTTATCACATGTTTACTACTTATTAGTGATTTAATACTTACATGCCCCCAAAATAGGGATTGCTCAAAAACAAACACTTGTTGTCGATAAATAATACAATATAAAATATTAATAACCTTTCCGATAAATCATAGAGGACATATTAAAAAAAAACAAAAACAAAATTTCATGTATAATGTATTGCACAATAAAAATTCTACATTATGAAAAGCCAATGCAAAATGAATTCCAATAAACATACTCATAAATAAATAATTTGTTTTTCAAAAACATACAGTATAATATCATCCTAAATTTTCATTTTATATGTAAAATAACAAGAAAATATTTTAAATTTATATACATTTAAGGGGGTGTTACCGTCTAGGCGGCCGATTTCAGGCTGAGTTTCGAACATTTTTTGCAGCTACAAGTCGATATACCACTTTCTGGTTTTTAATATATTGTTCCTTAAGGGGTCTTTCTCATAAATCGCTTTTAAAGAACGACTTTTTTAGTATTTTTTTTTTGAAGTATCCTTTTGTTTATCATAAAAAAAAATATACATCTTCGACTATCTACAAAAAATTTTTTTTTTGGCTTGAAATGCCTGTTTTTCATACACAGACAGACGTCATTCCAAAAATAGTTGGAATCGATTCAGGGAAGGTTAAAACGTATCTTTCCGTTAAAATCTGGAGATCGAAATTTTTCATGATTACAATACTTACTTATACTGTGCATAAAAAAGTAAAAATAGGGTCATTCTACCAAAATATTAAGTCGGGTAGACTAGTAATGCCCCATAGTTCTAATAATTAAGATAAGAATGCTTGACTCAGCGAGTCTGAGTCATTCCGAAGCAAGCGCGAAAACGCGAAAAGTTCCGTAGGAGGCAAACCTACGCCTACCTGAACTTGTTCCTTTCAGTATTTATTGACAACACCATACTGCATAATGGACTTAAAAAGAGCCTGGTATCTAGCGGTACTTTTAATTTATTCTTATATTTTAAATAGGCGCTTCGAAAAACATGATTATTTTTTAACCGTACATTCAGCACCCTTTTTCAAGTACACTATAAATAAATTCCATGATTTAAAAAACATTACTTAATATACTTACCTTCAGGATTCACCTCCATTTTTTAGAACATAAATACAACTCTCACAAAAGAAGTTAAATGGATTTGAACACTAGCGACATTTCAGTATATAAGAAAAGCGGTGCGTTACGCTTGGCGTGTAGGCAACTTTGAAGTGACGTACCGCGTATAGCAATTAAGTGCCTTATTTGCTGATCATAATGGACCATATCCCTATTTACAGGATTCCTTGTAAATTGTTTTGGCTTTGTATTTGGCTGTTTGAACTACTGTGCGGCCGATTGATAATGGCCGCTCGGCAGAAATTCTTTCTCTGCGCGGCACAGTGCAGAGCTCACAACTTCAATCTGCAAAATAAAAACTAACATTTTTCTGTTAGTAGGCCATATTATTGATAGTAATATGGTGAGTTTTACACATTACGCATTATTAACCAGCCGTCTCGTCCGCATTTGCGTATTTTTTTAAATTTTTATAACGTTATACAAAAATGTCTCATATAATAAATATGTATATTGAAAATAGTGTCTCATCTTTATTACTCTTCATCTAATATTGATTTTAAAAAGGCTCTCAATCTACGGTTTCAATACTAGGAAGACCCCTTTATTAAAAAAATTAAATTCACTGAGAGTTTATTTCCATTTAAAACAAAACAAGTTGTTAAATCGCAATTTTTATTCATATATTTTATTTTTGGTTAATAAACAAATATACTTCTTTAATTTAAACAATATGTATCAGAGCTGGCTTGACCAAGTCGATCAATATATTTATTTTGATTTGCATTTTATTTATCGGATATAATACCCAATTTCCTTTTCGCGGCACTTTTATTATTTCTTGCATTTTCTGAAATATATTTGCTCACTTTATATATACTTTATTCATATATGGTGCTAATTAATAGATTCATACGATTTAATTTATGGTCATTGCATGTTTCGGCTTTGTTAGGCCAGCCCTGATGCATAATTTTTTTATAAAAAATAATTTTGCTTATTAACCTCCGGTTAAGAAAACTCAATTGTTCAAATTCTTCTGAGATTGTAAACATAAAAGTGCTATACGTATTACTAATTTTGAGGGTATTTGAAATGTGCTTAAAGGAATATTAGAGTTGAACGGGTTTCTCAATTATAAGTTATTCATTCTTGTCAGTAATACTTCCATATTTACTAATTGATTGTGTCTTATAATCGATACATTTGCATTTACCAATGCATGTAAAAGTAAAATAACCAGAAAAATATAACATGGAAGATAATTCTAAATTATGTATTTCTAATTGATGAGAAGGAAGACTTAATGGCTTCTCGGGGCAATCTGGAACATGAATATTGATTTAATACAATTTCAAAATTATTTTCGCTTGGTGCCTTATTTATTTGTTCATAAGAAGCTATCAAATATAAGTTTTAGTCTAAATTATCTTTACTATTTGAATATTATGGAGGTTTCATCAAATTAGTTATTGCAATAACACGAAGACTTGTTCTAAAAGTTTTAACAGTGGATTCAAATTAAAGCCGGCTAGTCGGCGTATCATTTAAAAAGTATTTTCAAGAAAGTCCTGGTTCAATTTTGCTGTTGTTATAAATTGTTGGGCATTTAATTTCAGTTCCGAACTCGATAACATTAAAATTGAATTAATAGATAATATTAGTCAGGTTGGTGTTAACTACGTGGATTAAATTTTTTTATATTACACAAACTTGTCCGTGCCGAAAGTTCAGGGTGTTCAGTTACCAACCATACATCTCTGTATACCTTAAGGTCAGAGCTGATAGCACCACTGAACCACAGTTTTAATATATGTCTGTAACGAAACAAGAAACATTCATCTTTCACTTTTGCTAGTCAGACTATTTACACCGCAAACACGGCCTAAAACAAAACACTTAACAAACATTAGATCTACACAGCGCAGAAAAAAAATCACACTCACTCATCATTCTTGTAAAAATATGAAAAATTTTAATTAATTTATTGTCAAGATAATATATTAAAAATTATCGCAATAGGCGACAACGTATAAAAAAAATTAAGATTTCATGTTGAAATATCCATCATTTTTAATTTTTGGTTCATCAACGAGGGTTTATCAACTTTACTTCATCTTTATACCCTAAGAGGTTATGGGCCCAGAAGGAAATTGATAAATCTCTCGAAACTGAATCTGCTGAATATTATATTTTCCGAGACATAAAAAGGTGACTGAGCAAGTAAATCTCGAAAAATTCCGTAGAGAAACATATTTGAGTTGGGCTTTTTGCATTCAAATATTTTTGGAAGCAAAACAGTTTTGGATTGCAATTAATCCTGCATTTTATGATGGCATGTCAACTTAAGAAACCCGAATAGATGGAAAAACCATAAGCTTCATTGCATTACAGTGAAAGATAATCAATTATCATTTAATTGTAAGTCGAAAACGGCAAAACAGGCCTGGATGACTTTGAAGAATGCACATACGTCAATCGGTCTATGACATATAATCCATCTGAAGCGAAAACTATATTTTTCCCTTTTAAACATCGATGAACATATGCAAGACTACTTCGAAAGTATAACAAGAATCAACAAGAAGAATATAGCTAACGAAGAGTTAGCACATATATTACTGACAGGATTGTCAGATGATTTTGACACATTGGTATTTGGAATCGAAGCATCTGTTCCTGTGGCAAAAGTGACAACATTTTTAAACAATGAAATGAACTTCTTCAAATTTTGACATTAACGATATTTCAAAGGCACTTATATCAAACAAAAATAAATGAATTTCTGTCATTAAATTTCATTATTGTGGAAAACTTGGACACATAACAAAATATTGTTTTAAGAAAAAGACAGAACAAGAAGGTAATGTTACGCAAAGATTTTCTCAACTTGCTTTCAGCGTCCAGTCTGTAAAAGCTAAAACTAATCAAATTAGTCAAAATCTCAGTAAACTGTCAAAATGGTGTCTAGATAGTGGTGCAACTGACCATATGTCATCAAGTGCAAATGCATTCAAACACATAAAATCACTTGACTCATATACTGTAAGGATGGCAAATGGATACGAAATAAATGTTTTAAGTAAAGTTGATGTTGAATTACAAAGCAAAAATAATGCATATGTAATACATATTTTCAAACTGAAACACACCTTGTTTATATCAGAATTGCAAGGTATCCTTCAAACTATAAGTAAAATTGTTGAAAATGGTTTCACAGTTCTTCTTAAAAACAATTTTTTTGAGATTTTAAACGTTTAAAAATGATTTTATTCTAAAAGAATATAAAGAAAATTGCCTTTATTATATAGATATGGAAGAACATAAATCTTATTTAGTTCAGTCTGTAATTAATTTTGAAAATATTCAAACCTGGCACAGGAGGTTTAGACATTTATACTATAAAAGTAAAAACCTACGCTGAGTACATAAATTAAACAATTGAGAAGTGATTGAAGAAAATTTTAGAAGATATACAAAAAAATCTGAAATAAAAAACTTAGGAAAAATTGCAAAAGACTTTTTGATTGATACATTTATTGGAAAAAATTCAAACGAATGCCAATAGATGGGGGAAAAGTTATAAACTTTTTCCTTGAAAATGTAAGCGCAGATTGGTTTACATGCATGATTTTGAAATATACTGTCGAATCAGAATGAAGCGATTGGAAAAAATACTTTATCGAAACATTTGGGAATAAAGGCTGGTCTCCGATCAAATATGCTTTTGCATTCAAGTACCACTCTGGGTCTTTGCCTGATTATGCTCTAAAAGAAGAAAAATTGCTATTACAATTAAGAAAGTCTATGGATACAGAAACTCTAATTGATCTAATAGCTATTGGTTTACCAGATTGAGTATCAAACAATATCGAATATGTGAGAGTAGTGTATAATTAGCGGTTCTAACCCAAAAAAACCTGAACGTACTCCGGTTTTCGCTAGAAATACCGTGAAAATGCCCATAAAAGAGTACTTTTGCCCTATTTTTACGGTTTTTCGCTAGAAAACCCGTGAAAATGCCCATAAAAGAGTACTTTTGCCCAATTTTTAGTAAAATGTACAAAAAGTGTAAATTGACAAACCTGAACGTATAGACAATTTTTTTCCCTAATAAATGGAGAATAAAAACGAATTAGCAAATATGCTAAATAGTAGTAATTCACAGCTTAGAGAATTTTCAGAGTTGGAGAATAAAACGTATAAAATCGAATATTTTGAGGTAATTGAAGGAAAGTATGGTGAGCAAATACTAGATGGTATAGAGAATATTAAAGTATCAATACCTGAACGGTATAAAAGATGTATACCAAGTATTGAAGAGTTGAACAGTAATCCTCCTAGTTTAAAATATAACGGTAAGAAGAAAATAGGTACTAGAGAGATGCATGATATAGAATTTGTTTAAACGAATATTTAAAAATATAAAAAAAATTAAAAAAATAAATATTGAATTTGTTTAAACAAAATAAATATATAAATTAGGTAAATATAATTAAATATAACAAACTAATAAATAAAAATAATAATAAAATGATATAGAATTTATTTAAAGAAAATAAATATATACATATTATAAATTTAAATAAGTATCACCGCGATGGTATAACGTCATATATCTAATGTGGTAGGAGACCTCTTCAGTTATTAAATCATTCTGTTTCCATGGCGGTATCTCGTTGAGTACTGGAAATTTATATAAAATTAGACAATAAATATATAAAATATATCAAATATATTAAATATAGAAATATAAAATATATAACTATTTAAATATATAAAAATATAAATATATAACTATATAAATATATAACTATATACATATATAAAATATATAACTATATAAATATATAACTTTATAAATATATATAATAAATACATATATAACATATATACACATTTAAATATATAAAATATATAAATTATTAATTAATAATACATACTTGAAGTTGTCATTAAGCACTTTATTTCTATTATACTAGTAATTTTCTGCCACTTCTTTTATGAAATTTTATTCAACGAGTTTTGTATATGTTCACGCTGCAAAGGCATCTTAAAGACTGTTAGTAATACAGAATAATCTAGAACACTTCACATTGCTTCATAACCGTTCAACTTTTTTTCTCTTAAATATTTCTCAACGCAAAAGTAATTAATGTTTTTAGTAAACTCGCGTTCCTTAATAAATATTTGAGCCTCTAATATTTCACCAGATTTAAATGTTAATAGTAAATTATTATAAAAATCATAGCATTTCTTGAATTCAATCATATTTTCTTTTATATTTAAGAGTTCAGTGACACACATAAGTAAAGGTGACCCGACAGCGATAACTGATAATAAGGGCATTGCTATCGCTGATAAACTACTGCCTGTAAATAAAACTGCGCCCAAATGCATACCTAGATTAAGTTTATTATAATGGTTATAAGATTTGCGGTAAACATATTTACGTTTTTCAAGATAATCTTCCATTTAGAACGGGAAAATGTTTCTTTATAAATGAGGAATAAAGAAGGATCTGGATTTGTAAATAGTTTAATAAATAAATTACCGCTTGAAGTACATATACCAGGTTATAATTACTGTGGTCCAGGTACTGTAACGCGATGGAATAGTTTATATACTGGTTTTATTGATCGTATCTGACGTGGCAGGTGTATGGGTACAATCAAAAATTACAGTTCAAAAATTCACCGTTTATTGTTATTTCTACGCATGAATTATCCAAATTTCTTTTAATATTTATAGGCGCGACAAAAATTATGTGCTGGGGGGGGGGGGGGGTAGGTCGTGTCGTCTTAGTGGGGACGTTGTGCCGTTGGTTGATGCTTCCGTTGGTAGCTTTTGCTGTAACATAGTTAAACATCTATCAGTGTTAAATCCTGATAAAATCGGTTGGTCTGTACCGATTGAACCTAGTTTTGGCTTTATTTTATGATTCTAATAAATTGAATTTATCTTTATGCTTCCAATAAACTGAATGTTAAACAAAAAATCAGACTCCATCACTAAACTGACAGCCCACGGCCAGGGAATACTGCCGCCGATCTTCGTGGTATTGATGAATCGACAGTCATGTTCATCAACATGACGTACACTCGTCAGCGTACCCCTAGTAAGTTTTAAAATATATGTATTCGTCGTGAGGTAAAAAAAGGCTAGTACTCTCCTGGACGCGTATAACTGCGTACAGTTAAGGTCGGATACCGATATCAGGGATCGAACTTGATTCTGCTGACAACAGTGTACCTGTTATCCTACCATTAAACGATACCGTACCGACAATACAAGACATGTAAGAACAGTCTATGAAATAGAGAACGATGACTAAGTAGAATAAATCCCCAGGAAAGTGTGTCGCATAGATCAGATCGCGCTAACTTAAAGCGGCGCCTAGAATCTCGCAGAACAAAACGCAGATCGCGCTAACTTAAAGCGTCGTCGGGAAGTTTTGCCCTAAAGCGGATGGAAGTCAGAAAGTGTGTCGCATAGATCAGATCGCGCTAACTTAAAGTGGCGCTTGGAATCTCGCAAAACAAAACGCAGATCGCGCTAACTTAAAGCGGCGTCGCGAAGTTTTGCCCTAAAGCGGATAGAGGTAGGAAAGTGTGTCGCATAGATCAGATCGCGCTAACTTAAATCGGCGCCTGGAATCTCGCAGAACAAAACGCAGATCTCGCTAACTTAAAGCGACGTCGCGAAGTTTTGCCCTTAAGTGGATGGAAGTAAGGAAAATGACACTAGACCAGATCGAGCTAACTGAAAGCCGCGTCTGAAGTCTAGCAGAACCACCACATAGATCGCGAAATCCGAATGCGGCGCTGTGCAGTGAGTTCTAAACGGATGGAAGTGAGGAAAATGACACTAGTCCAGATCGCGCTAACTTAAAGCCGCTTCTGAAATCTAGCAGAACCAACACATAGATCGCACAATCCGAATGCGGCGCTGTGCAGTGAGTTCTAAACGGATGGAAGGGTAGTAGAGTGAATCGCGCTATCTTAAAGCGGCGTACCTACCAAGAGAATGGAGTTTTGGATACCACCAAGTGGCTAGTTCGAAAGATAGGATCGATCAGGTCCCGATTTCGGGCTCTCCCAAGTTTTTATATGCCTATCCCTACTACTATTGAAGGAGTGTCTTCCTCTATAATTTTGTTATACTTACAAAGGATACCAAATTATGCAAATATAATGTTAAATCAAGAACGCTGGTTTTCCACTTCGCCCTACTCTACGTTGCGATGTATGGCACTGGCTTAGGGTTGGTCGCGGGATCATTCTCTGAGTCCTTTCTCCCTCATACGGATATCGGGTTGGTTCCGGCGGCGGTTCACCCGGCATATCTCAGAAGTCAGAGCGAGTGCGCTATCTGACTTAAACTCCCCCGCTCGTCTAGCTCGTTTGCCACAAGTAACTTACGCTCCGATTCGAACAAACAAATATGTGTGGTAATTGTTTAAACTAAACATAATAAGAAATTAACATTTATTATTGTTAATTGTTCCCGAATGGTCAGCTGTTGCCTACCTGGACCGGATCGGTCATTACCCTCTGACGACGGGGTCTTCAACCGATGTCGAATACCTGCTAGTTTCTTTACCTTTCGTTTATACAATTGTCTGACTTACAGCTCAGACAAAACCTCGATTGCTAATTACCATTTTAACCTTTGATTTAAATTCTGATTCGATAGACACTAAATAACCCATCATCAAGACACCTTTTTCCGTACCCGGTTCCTTAAAACTTAAACTCGATACTTGTATTCATCATTCCGGATTGCTCAACACAGTTTTATGAGTTTCTAATGTTCTAATTAATTATTTGAAATCATTTAAAATAGAATATATAATTTTTCTTAACTTTAAGACCTCGGGTTCTTTAGCTTCACACGCTAGAATACTCTCCTCCATATGTGTTAAGTGTTCCTTAACACCCACTTGACGAGAACCACTCTTATCTTATAATTTTTCTTAGATTTCTGGTTTTTTGCCCAAACACATTGCTTTTTTAGTTTTCTTAAAATTTACGAATATAGAGAATCAATGCAAGTATTTCACAAATAAATTTTAAAAAAATTGAGTTTGGTTTTTATACCACGTTTCATTCTCCTCCTTTGTTGTTTGTGGAATAAGACAAATAACAAAATGCCCCGGTTTCGGTAACATGCATATAAATAAAAACCAAATATGCTGTCGCACTAATTCATGATTCTTTGCGAAAACAAAATAAATCCTATATTATTCTTCTCATTTTTCTGATACAGTTTACTTTTAAATCATCACAAAAAACCTAACTTTAACTTACATCTACGTTTGATTATGTTTACCTAATCTAAGAGTATAATGAAACTTATTTACTAACTGTCTCTAGAGATATATATATTTTTTTTAAAGCTTACACTAAACGTCCATCACTTAACGCTTGTGGGCTGCGAAATGTTTGTTTTTCTTTTTTAGTTGTCCTCTTCGATGATGTCCTTTACCACGCTTACCCCTTTTTACGGCGCGATAAATCGCCGCGGGCGTTTTCTGCGGAACTGAAGTGGACTCGTATGTTCCTAGTGGTTTTGGTTCTATTCCCAAGCCCACTTCACTGACGTTAGCAGCGGATACTGCTTGTAGCCCCGCGAGATCTATTTCGCGGCCCGGTGTTCTAGGCCGTTCAAACAGCACTGGCCGTGCTTTAGTCTGCGCCGCAGTCTTTTCCCGCTTTTCATTCGGGGGAGGCGCGGACTTGCCTTTAGGTTTGTACACTTTATTGGCACCAAACAGTTTCTTTAACTTGTTGCTTAATTTGCGTTGCATATTTTATTTTTCCACAAAACCAAACAAACTTAGATTTACGCTTCTGCTGCTAGTTTTACTCAGAGGGACTGTAGTATACTAACTAACACTCTCGGACTGTGTGGCCCCATACTTACGTTTTGCTCAAGTGTTTTTCCCGAAACTTTAACATATTGCACACTTGAGAACCCCTCCTATCACTTCTTCGGGGGGGGGGGGGGGTTTCCCTTAACTACCCTAAAGTCCGAGACTGAAACTAACTAAACTACTCGTATAAATCAAAACTAAATTAAACTGTGTCCATAAAATGCCATTTATTCATAAGTAATAATAATAATTTTAACACTTGATTAGTTTCACATATAGATCTATATGTGAAACTAATCAAGTGTTAAAATTATTATTATTACCTATTAAATATGTTTCATCAAGTGCCTACCAAACAAACTTTAAATTTATTTTATTCATAATATCGTTTGAGCGACCTTTATATTAATTAAAAGTACCCTGCACCTTCCCTGTTTTAATGTCTTTTATCACGTACGCATTAGGATACGGCTTGCCAATAATTTCGTAAGGGCCCTCATACAACAAACAAAATTTGTGAAATATCTTTTCTTTCATATTAGAAACCGGATTACCGCGGAGAAAAACCTTATCCCCTGATTCACATTGATCACCTTTCAAAAATTTTGCACTACTTAACTTGGCCTGATGTTTTAGTTTAAGATTAACTCTTTTCTCTACCTCTGCAAGTTTTGTGCTGGTTGGAACACTTATGATCTGATTGACAATTCCGTCTAGAAGCCGCGGCGGTTTCTTGTTAAAAATTATTTCAAATGGCGTTAGCCCGGTGGTTGAGTGTGGTATGCTATTGAAACATTCGCAAATATTCGACAACTGATTTGTCCAAGTCGTGTGTTTAGTGTGACAATACGTACGAAAAATCCTACCAAGTTCTCGCATAATCCTTTTAGAGGGATTTGATTGTGGTTGTCTTATGGACGAATATCGCACTTTGATATCTTTTTCTGATAAGGTTTTAAACCAATGTTTTGAGGTGAATTCTGTAGCGTGATCACTGAGTATATTCATTGGTTTAATTATTTTAGAAAAATGGTTAATAATTTTATTGACACATGTAGTGGCGGTGGCTCGTTTCAAAGCATATAATTGCACAAATTTAGAGAACAAATCTACGACCACAAATATAAAAGTTACTCCTAGTTTACCGGCCGGCATAGGGCCATATAAATCAACCGCTACTAACTCCCCCTTACTCGATGCTAAAACGGGTTGGAATGTACCTTCTAAATAAGAATTGGGATATTTTGCGCGTTGGCAAATGTCACACGATTTGATTGTACGCCCAACACATTTTACCATACCACGAAAATGAAACAGATGTTTTATTATTTCAAAATCTTTAGCCGCACCAAAGTGCCCAATTTCAAAATGATAGTGCCAAATTAAAGTTTCAATCAGTTCCTCTGGTACGACGGCTGTAACCCTTCCACGATACTGATCCTGATAGAATAAAATATTTTGTTTTATAAAATAATTTTTAAATTTTAAATTTATTCCCGTTTGAACAGGATTTTCAATTAATTTAAAAATTGTTCCTAGTGTGGGGTCTGCTCGCAGCAGGGCTGCTAAATTTTTTAATTTCAATTTTAATTCGCTAGTTCCTTCAACCATAAATGCGGCTATTATGGGTTCCGTCGAAGGAAAAGACTCTCCCCCATGTTCCGGCAGTGGAAACCGTGAAAGTACGTTGGCCACGACATTGTCACGTCCACTTACGTGCTCGATATCAAAATCAATATTTTGTTAATATAACACCCATCGCGTAAGGCGTTCATTTAATAAACGGCATTGTTTGAGGAACTTTAATGCTTGGTGGTCAGTCCGATTCGTCAGTTTTATGTTTTGTACATATGTTTTAAATTTTTGCATTCCGAAAATAAATCCTAATAGTTCTTTTTCCGTGGTTGTATAATTTAACTCCGCACCGCGCAAAGATCTACTAGCAAACCCAATAACGCACGGTTCCTCGTCACCGACTTCTTGGAAAAGTACGGCTCCAATACCGTAACCCGAGCTATCAGTCTGTAGCACAAACGGTTTGTCGGTTTTAGGGTGAGTTAACATAACCGTATTCAGAAACAAAGTTTAAATGTTGTTAAACGCAATGTTTTCCTTCTCGCCCCACTTCCAGCAACACCCCTTACACAACAAGTGAATCAGTTGTCTCGTGGCCGCGCTGTAATGGACACTAAACCTCCGATAATAGTTGCACAATCCTAAAAATGCTCTTAAATGTTTGATTTTATTAGGTACAGTAAATTCTTGAATGGCCTGTATTTTTTCAGGGTCGGGCTTAATGCCCACGGATGACAATATATGTCCCAAAAATTTCAACTCTTTTTGCATGAAATGTTATTTTGTTATATTTACGGTTATGTTTGCAACTTTTAATTTTTTAAATACACGCTCCAAATGTATAAAATGTTCGTCTTTGTTTTTTGATGCATTTAATAAATCATCTACATAATTACTAGTAAAGGTTCGGATTTCTGGTCCCAAAATGAGATCCATACATCTAGAAAAACTAGCCACCGAGGTTTTTAGTCCGAACGGCAACACCTGGTATGTGTAACTCCGTCCGTTATACAAAAATGCCGTATATTTGCGACTGTCTGGGTTTAACGGGATTTGCCAGTACGATGCGCGCAAGTCATTAGAAGACATTTTCCGGATGTCGTGAAATTGTTGTAATAGTTCATCGGGACCCTGTGGTGTTTCACAGTCCGATATCATGTGGTCATTTAACACTCGCGCATCTAAACAAATTCGAACCGATCCGTCCTTGTTCTTGACCACCGTCATTGGGCTCGAAAAAGGTGATGCTGCACGCTTAATCACTCCCTGTGCTAACATGTTGCCTAACTCTTCCGCTACCGCTGGTCTAATTGCAAATGCCACCGGGTAAGACCGTTTAACAAAAGGCGTTTTATCGTGTAGGTGGATTGTATATTCGTACAGTGTTGTTCAACCCGGTTTTGTTGAGAAAATGATTTTATATTTCTTTAATAAGTCAAATAACCTTTGTTGGCCTGTTGGTGATAGGACGGTTTTACACACTTTTTCCCGTAATGTTAGTTCTGTGTCCAAAGGTGATGTAATAACGTCATTTTGATGTTTTATTTCTGTGGCTAGCACGGTTGAATTTATATGGTCTCGCATGATTTGGTGTTTGCAAAAAGGAACTTTTATTATTGCCGTTTTACTTTTAAATTCAATAAATTGGCCTTCATAATTGACAATGGCTTGGTGACTGGTTAGCCAGTCCAAATCAAGAATAACTGGTCTAATCAAATTTTTAACTACCAGGCAGGTCAGACTAAAATTTGTGCCCCCAATTTTAATAGGTAAAATAGGAGCGTTGACCCATGGCACCCCGTAGTTGTACTGAAGGTATGAAGGGTCCCATTTCTCGATACTAATTTTGTGACGAAGTTTATTTTGTTCATCTTCTGACCAAAAAGTTAATAGAAAATCACGTTTAAAATCCTGATAGCTATTCCACCCAGCACGATACACATCTGCCCAATTTATCGCATCTCCTAACAAGCAATCTAGTGCAAAATCAAATTGTTGCTCCACCGGTGTTTGGAACCGGTTATGATATTTTTCAATTGATTCTAAAAATTTTACTTTTTTTTTAATGCTTCCGCCAAATTTGGGTTTCTCGGGAAATGTTGGCAAAATGTGATCCCTAGCAAAATACCAAGGTGCAGGTACCATTAAACACGCAGTAGCCGTTTCTGACAAAATTCGTTCCGGTAATTGTGGCGTTGCGCTCCCCGAAGTCGACGAATTACTTGTGCTTGCGTCGGACGAGATTTGGGTGTTTGATGGTTGTAATTGTTGATTTGTCGGTAGGTTCGCACTTCCCATAAGGGTGGGTTGTGATATGAATTCTTGAAATGACTTTACAAGTTCTCCAAATTTATTCTGAATGTTATTAAAATGTCTTTCATTTTGTCTAAGTTGGCTATTTTGAATTTCTGAGAACGCCGTGGTCACGTCAGTAGATAGAAATAATACCGGGCTGTTATTTTCGAGTGTCTTTTCGTCTATGTTGCTCGTTGTTTCAATAATATTGTTTTTGTTACTCATTTTTACCGCGTTTGTTTGCAATTACACCTGCCTGGAAAGAACACCAGATCCTGGTCACGGCACCAAAATTGTAATGATGGAATGGTTTTTATACAATGTTTCAGTACCAAGTTATAAAAGCGATTAGCAAGGGGTGATAAAGTATTTAACGGATTAGATGAAGCTTGCCGAGAACATGACATAGCTTATTCTAAATATACAGATGTATACAACAGAAATAAAGCTTATTATATATTAGAAAATAAAGCATGGAATAGAGTATTAGATAAAAATGCAAGTTTTAAAGAAAAAAAATAGCTGCTCGATCAGTATAATGAAAGCAAAACGTAAAATGGGAATGGGTCTTAATTTTTATACTAATAAATCAGTTGAAATGGCAGAAATATTGAGTAAAAGTCAATTAAATAAAATTCAAAAAGCTTAACATGAAGGAGTAGAGAGCTACTATAAAATTATCTGCATCTCAGATAAAACAAATAAGTCCTCCATCAAAAATAACTATTCCTGTCACAAAATTCTAATTCAAACAATGTACAGGATATTGTAAATCAATTAGCAAATGTAAAAGGCAGTAATGATTTACCAACAACGCAATTATTAAATAGCTTAACAGACAAGAAAGGTGATGTTATACTTTTGCCAGCAGCACCAATAATAAAAAGATCATGTATAAAAGTAGGCGGTGCATTATCTGATATTGCGAGTACATAAACCAGCGTTACCAATATATAAAATATTTACCTATGATAGTAGGTAGAATAAATACGCCAATTACATTTACAGAGATTAAAGTTCCCAATCAGGATGTTATTTATGACACTGCATACAGTAATCTTGTAATAGCCGGTCAGATTATAGGCAAAGGTACCCCACTGACATCTGCTAATTACAAGACGATTCAATTTGTTCAAAATGGTCATATGCATCTCTATTCTCAAATAAAATATTTAATATCCAGTAAAGAAGTAGAAGTAGTTATTGCTCCAGGTTATACAACAACAATTAATGGTTGAACTACTTTTAATAAACTAGACATGTTTGATGGCTGGGGCACTGAGAATATTTTAGATGAAAAGGGATATTTTTCCATTACTGTACCACTAAAAATATTTTCGGTATATTTGAAACTTATACTAAAGCTATTTTACGTGTCAGTCAGAAACTACAACTACTTAGAGCAACCGATGATTCAAATTGTTTACAAGCACCTGTGGCATTAAAAGACAATTTGCAAATTAATATTTCAGAAGTATATTGGAGTATGCTACTGTAATTCCCACATTAGAAAAACAAATAGAAAATAGTAATCTTATAGCTTCAAACAAACAGCAAATAATAAATTATAATTCATGGACTTATGAATGTAATCCTACAATTCCTAAAGATGTGATGAAATATACATGGCGAGTAGCAACCCTAGCAAAACGTCCAAAATATTTTATCATAGCGTTTTCTAAAAATCGTGGTACAGATATAACTGTAGATAATTCAAAATTTGATTTTATTGACCTGCATGATATAAAAGCATTATTAAACAACGATGGCTATCCACAGGAAAACTTAATGTTAGATACTGACCACAATGACTATAGTAGTGTATACACAATGTTTAAAAGCTTTCAAAAGACATATTTCCTTAATAACAAACATATTAAGGCACCTATTGTTTCTAAATATGAGTTTAATAAAAACTATCCAATATTTGTTATGGATTGTTTATATCAAAACGAGACCATAAAGGAATCAATTACAGATGTGAAGATTGACTTTCAGTTTAATAAAAAGTTTCCAGAAAATACTATTGTACACTGTCTGATAGTTAGTGATACAAATATAAAATATAGTAGCTTGACAAGCACGGTAGTAAAAGACTTTTAATCTCTAATAAATGGAGTTTAAAATTAAAAAAGTAGTAAAAGGTTTAGAGAATATGACTATTGAGGAAGAGCAACAAAATAGATATAAATATTTCCTCAACACTATAAGATGTATAATATGTGGACCATCAAATTGTGGTAAAACAAACATTATATTACAAATGTTAACAGATACGCATAACGGTTTAATATATCAAAATATATATGTTTATTCAAAATCATTACATCAACTAAAATACAAATATCTTGAAGAGTTTGTAAATGAAATGAATAGTCATTTGAAAAATCGTATAGGCTTTTACAAATTTGAAAATGCTGAAGACGTTACACCTGTAGAAAATGTAATACCTAATTCAGTAGCAATATTTGATGATATTGATACACGAAAAATAAAAATACTTGAAGATTACTTTAGTAGAGGTAGACATTATGGTCTTTGTTGTATATGCACATGTCAAACATTAAGCCGCATAACGAAACAGATGGTCAGACATAATGCAAACTATATTATACTTTGTCACTTTACTGATAGTACTTATTTAAAACATGCATATGATGATTTCCCTGGCACGGATATGAGTATAGAAAAGTTTAAAGATCTTTGTAATTTTTGTTGGAAAAAGAAATATGATTTTCTAGACATAAATATGGAGAAAGATATGGCAAATGGTAAATATAGCCGTCGGTTTAATGAGAACATTTTATCTTAACTACATTAATTTTATTTAAATATCTAAAATTAGTTTTTATATTTATTATTTAAATATTTTAATTTAAACATCTACATTTATTTTTTATATATCTATTTAAATATTTTAATTTAAATATCTACAATTATATTTTATATCTATTATTTAAATATTTTAATTCAAATATCTACAATTATATTTTATATCTATTATTTAAATATTTTAATTTAAATATCTACAATTATATTTTATATCTATTATTTAGATATTTTAATTTTAATTTTTACAATTATTTTATATATCTATTATTTAAATATTTTAATTTAAATATCTACAATTATTTTTTATATTTAATATTTAAATATTAATATATCTACCGTTAATTTTTATTTATAGAGTAGTGACCCCATGGTAATGTGTCAAACCCATTTTCTAGTATATATCTTTTATTATCTTCAGGATTCAGAGCGAGTTTATTTTGATTGATGGAATAAATGTCATGCTTTACACTTCTAATAGTATTCATTGTTCTGGATATCTACTCGCTATTAAATAAACAGTTTTTATAATCGTCAATAGTAATATTATTCTTAACTACATTTTTCTTCGTACCTTTTGCCTTCTTTTGAACTGTTTTACCTAATACATCAAACGCATACATTTTTGCCTTTAAGCCAACAAATTCTGTCATTGGAGAGCCCATATTTACATGTTTCATTTTTCTAAGTACCTTTTTGTTCACTATGGGTATGTTATATTTATTATCAACAGGATAGTCGGATGTATCAAAGTGATCTATCATATGTTTCATGTCATCATAAAAGTCTTCCGTGATAATATTATAAATATAGGAATCCGTATCTTGATCGAGTAACTCTATATTATGCTTATATTTTTGTTTCATAACATTATAATGGAAATCATACATTAACTCTTTTGATATGTCTAATATAGACAAACCAATGTAAATTGGTTTGTTGAATGTTATTTTAGTTTTATTCATATGTATGGCCACAAGATTTTCAGTAAAGATGTTTCTATGTTTAAAGTTTGGTTTGCTTATAAGCTTTTTACTTTTTTTAGCATTTGGACATAGTATTATGTTTACATATTTTCTAATGTTTTCCATAGACTTTCCAAATATGCTGTTATTCATTAATTTATAAAAGTCCTTTTCGAATTCACTACTTGCTTTCTTTCTCATTTCCGTATTCAAGTCTATGTAATTCTTTAACCAATAAGATTGTCTAAAACTTATTACTCTGTGTACCTGTTTTAATACCATTCCCTTTGATAGATATTGTTTCAAGCTTCTATAATGTAAAACATATCTTTTTTGTTATCCAATGTAGTAAGTTATTTACATTGATTAGATCCTGGTGGATTTTTCGATTCGGGTGCCAGTGGTAAATCTTTATGTAAATCATTTAACTCCATGGGATATTCTAAATCAACTTCAGCATGTATCCTTCAGGAAATAATCAGTAGATAATTATTTTTGAAAGTTAAAATTGTGCTGCTTCGCCGGGAATCGAACCCAGGTCTCCCGCATGCCGGGCGGTTGCCTTGACCACTAGGCTACGAAGCCACTATGCGAAGCCACTCAATTTTAACTTACAAATTCATTATTATTTTTGTATTCAATTCTCAATGTTATTACTCTTGTCATCAAGCCAGGCGGTGAAGCCATAGACTTAATAACGCGAGACGGTTAGGCCATACATGAGTAATGACGAATTGAATACCACATGTACACAAAGGTGTGTAACCAACGAAATAAAGACAGGTGAACTGTTCTGTGAATCACAACTTTAGGAAATAATGTCGAAGTCTTAACTTCATACCAAGCGGACGTTTTTACTAAGCAGAGTGTGAAGTTGACAACCGAAATATTAATTTGTTTTAAACAAGTTTATTTTCGTTTTATATTGTTTTAAACAATATTTTTTTCATACGTTCTTGTGAAAGTTAAACTAAACTGGCCTCTACGCCAAGGCGCAATAACGCACACCTTGGAAACAACCCCAGGAGGGCAATAGTAGATTCCCCATCCCCAACAACATCCCTGGAGAGTCTGCCGGGGAAATTTGATTTGTCAAATCAAGAGCCGTTTCCATATATCGAGCTTGATTCCAGCGGGGAAACTATCATAGCTATGGAGGAGGAGGACCCCCTAACCACCCTCACCGTGGCGCAGAAACTGACTCTGCTACAAGCGGACAAAAAACAAAATTTCAGGTAAGCGCATTATTTGCACCCAAAGCATGTGTCCGTCCCAGGGAGTATACACCTCCGGATGAGAGAACATTTAAAGTACCTAAGAGGACCGCAAGACCCCATGTCAAACCCAAATCCCTAACCAAAACCCATAACAAATTCCACTCTCTTACAGACAACGAGACTAACGACGACTCTGACACGGACGAAGAAACCGAACCCAAAATTACAAAACCCCGCCCGCGCCCTCCTATTATCTTTCCATCATACCCAAATAACTCGACAAAACTAACCAAATATATACAGAACTACGCGACAAAAAGATACCACATCAAATACACTAACAATAACACAAACATTTACATTCACAACGAACAAGAAAGACAAAAAAAAATCACGGAGCTGAACATGGACATAGACAATCACTACTACACATACACAAACAGGGAGACTAAAACGCACGCCTTTGTACTCCGTAGCCTCGATAGTGCGCCCGAAACGGAAGAAATACGCGTGGAGCTGATCTCGCAGGGCATAAATGTGAACTAGGTGTTTAGAATGCGCATCACGAGGCGCCCACTCTACCTGATAACAACAACGAATACGCACCCGGTTAAAACTCTGAACAGCAACAACAAATACATATTTCATGTCAAGGTAGAGTGGGAACGACTTTTAAATAAAAAACAGCTGATGCAGTGGGGTCACGCCACGGCATATTGTAGGCTCAACCCACGTTGCCTAAAGTGTGCGCAGAACCACCTTACACAAACTTGCGCCAAGAGCCTGGACACGCCTGCCACATGCGCAAACAGCGCTGGCTCACACCCGGCAAACTACACAGAATGCCCGGTGTACTTAAATAAAATCAAAATTATAGAATCGAACAAAACCACACGGATTACCACACGGACTAATAACGAATACGTTGACGCACCTGCCCCTTTAAAAACACACAAACACAACAACAACCAATGGACGACATCACGGAATTGTTCGCAGAAATGGCCAAGCGGAACGCAACAGCAAACATTTCAAACATGCTCGCTGCCATAAAAGACTTGAATATAGCTCTCGCTAAAGCGAAATCAAGCAACGAGCATTTTGCAATATTCTTAACATTCGCGCAAAATGTTCACACATACAACATTTAAACACAAAACAGCACTAAACACCTGCTCATGGAACACTAACGGAGCTATTGGTAAGACAGATGAACTAACAAACTTTCTACAAACTCACAACATACATATTTGCTTACTCAATGAATCTGAACTCAACAACACACACAAATTTAAGATACACAATTGAACAATCTTCCGAGCTGATCGACCACACCAAGATACGACCCCTGCGGGAGGCGTTGCAATTCTAGTTAAACACAATACACCACACACACTAACACCCTCAAACCAAACTGGAAACTCTCAACATAACACTCGAAGACAACACAATAATCTACGCTGCCTATAACAAGCCATTAAAGAACATCACACGCGCAGACCTCTGAGCACTTCTACAGAAAAACAAAACTCTAGTGATCCGTGACTTTACCGCGAGACACATGGACTGGGGTTGTCACAGAAACAACACTAACGGCCTCACACTCAGAACATACATAAACACACACGTCGCTATCATACTCAGCCCTAACACACCCACACACTACCCTGCAAATGGAAGTACACCTTCCATAATCGAGATTATCATTAACAAAAACGTCCAAAACATCACTCACCCCATATCACTTCCCGAGCTTAAAACAGATCATAATCCTCTCACAGCAACTTAAACAACCGCAACACTAAATACAATGCCAAAACCATCACATCATACAAACACACAAACTTGGCGCTCCTCCAAAATACACTTGACACGATCATCCCCATAAACAATCAAATACACACAATAAAAGACATAGACACACAATGAGCTAGTCAAAAACGCTATAAATGTTGCAAAACAAAAACACACGCAACTAATCTAAATCAATCTGCACAAACTTATTCTTCCACCACATATAACACAATTAATTCGACAACGCAACCATACCAGAAGACTATGGCAGAGGACACACATACACACGTACAAAACACAGTTGACTTCATTAAACACACAAATTAAACATCAAATAAAAACACACAAAAACACTACTTGGTTCCTTAAACTTGCCTCCCTCAACCCCAACGTAATCTCTCTCTGGACGCTAACTAAAACACTTAAAAAAGCGTACACCACAATACCAAAACACACATAACAATAACATAGCCATCACAGACTAAAATAAGACGGAAATGATAGCTAATACCTTTGAACAAATACACGTAACACACACCCCAAATACACCTACACAAGATAAAGTCACACAAGACTACAATACTTAAATACCCCGCATCACACAGAGGAAAAAACGATTACGACACCTTACTTCCCCATCCAAACTTACCAAAATAATCAAAACCCTACCTAACCGAAAAACACCCGGCCCAGACCTAATAGAAAACCTTATCCTTAAAAACCTGTCAAAGAAACCCATTATCTAACTCCATTACATAATTAACGCCATCATCAAACTGCATCACTTCCCAGCTGCCTGGAAAACTGCTACAGTCCATCCAATTATAAAACCGAGCAAAGATCCCCACCTAGCAACGAGCTACCGCCCCATCAGCCTTTTAAATACTCTATCCAAGATCACCGAAAAAATCACCCTTTCCCGAGTCAACGATATCGACACAGGACTAAATCTCACACCTGACCACCAGTTTGGCTTTCGAGCTAGCCATTGCACGGTGCACCAGGTATGCAGAATAGCAACCGATATCGCGACTCAATTCAACAAACATAAAGTCACGGCCATAACTCTACTGGACATAGAAAAAGCCTTCGATACGGTCTGGACAGTAGGGCTCATGGTCAAACTCATATCTTTCCAATTCCCTCCCACATTAACCAAACTAATATTCTCATACCTCTCAAACCGATACTTCTCAACCAAAATTAACTCCACACATTCAACCCCTAAGCCCATAGTAGCAGGAATCCTACAACACAGCGGCCTTGGCCCCAAACTTTTCAATCTATACATCAGCGATATTC
This sequence comes from Nebria salina, assembly GCA_944039245.1. NCBI lineage: Eukaryota > Metazoa > Arthropoda > Insecta > Coleoptera > Carabidae > Nebria > Nebria salina. The sequence goes on along the minus strand of OX063270.1, from coordinate 9,593,642 downwards.
CCACCTTCCCGAACACATCCATAGCACAATACGCAGACGACACCGGTATCTACACTCACTCTTTCAACGCACAAATAGCCACAAAACAAACACAAATACACATAAACATCTTAGACCAATACTGGCAAAAGTGGAATATTAACATAAACACAAACAAAACCGAAACAATAGTCTTCACACGTAAATTCACAAACAACACAATTCCGTCCTGTCCAAACTTTATCCTCTACTCATCAAAAACAGCTTACTATCCATAAAAAACAAACTTCTCATTTACACCGCAATCATTCGCCCGATCATCACTTACGCAGCCCCAGTCTGGTGTAACGCACCGATCACCACCACACAACCCTTGGAACGTCTCCAAAGTAAGTGCCTTCGGCTGGCCACCAGCTCTGATAGATACACTCGAATAACACAACTACTCGAAGACACTAATATACCATACATCACAGATTATATACAAGAAACATCACAAAAATGTTACAAAAACACTCAAAATAAAACTAACACACTTTTAAAAAATATAAAACAAATCCACGACAACAACACTACAAATAAACTCATACACAAGTTACCCTACCAAAACTTGCCCATATTTCTAGAGGGGTTTCATGAGCAGAACACATGACACTAACACGCACAACAACACTGTACACTATTAACACACACGCACACTACATAACACAAAAACAAAACATATTCTCATTCACAAAAATTTGTTCATTCATCACCAACAATCGTGTATTTATTTTAAATTAGTTAAGTTAGTTTGTAAGTTTTAACTAGAATATTGTTTTCAATAAATTTCAGTGGGTTTTTTGGTATCTCCTTTCCCACAAAACACAATCCCAACACTCAATGTAAAACGAAATTTATAACAAATACAATAACACAATGTTCAAGCGCACAACGCAATAACACACATACTCAGATATACACTCCCCTTGTGAGTAGGAACTCTGATAAAAACCAACCATGTTGTCCGCACAGTAGTATTAAGTGTTAATGTAACATAAGTAAAATAAATTAAGAAAATTGAAAATGAAAATGGGCACAGTGGTCGGGTGTTCTGGCCCACACTCTGCCGGATTTTTTTGTTTATGACTATTTTATTTTAAATAAAATATAAAATTATTGATTCTTGCAGCAAACACTTGGATGGTAATTTTCATAAAAGTGATAAAAACATAAAGGTATATTTATTTTAAATTAGTTAAGTTAGTTTGTAAGTTTTAACTAAAATATGGTTTTCAATAAATTTAAGTGGGTTTTCTGGTACCTCTTTCCCACAAAACACAATCCCAACACACAATGTACAACAATAATTTATAAAGAATACAATTACACAATGTTCATGCGCTCAACGCAATAACACTCATACACAGATATACACTCCCCTTGTGAGTAGGAGCTCTGACAAAACCAACCATGTTGTCCGCACATTAGTTTATAAGTATTATTGTAACAAAAAATAAGAACAAATAAAGAATATTGAAAATGATAATGAATGACGTCGACTACGGCTCTGTGGGTCGATGGTTCGAGCCCGGCCGATGCATTTTTGTTTTTTAAGAATTGTTTAAGTCAGGTCATCGTCCAAAAATAATAGTCTCTGCCGATATTTTGTTTCCGGTATCTAGTCAAAACCAAAAATCGGTTTGGATAGTACTTTCATCTTTGTTTTACTCATGTACTCACTTATACCCCGATTGATATAAAAAAAAGCCTACATCTCTTATCAAAACACAGTTGATCACCGATAGTTTCGAGGACAGGATCACCATACTAGTACACACCGTATCTTCTGCTTATAATTCTCGTAACTGATTCCGAAACACACTTGGGGAGACAAACTAACCACCGTATTTATTTGTATTGCTGGGTTTCACTGTTCTTCAGGTATCTCACCGGCGTGTCCGGCAAGAGATCACCTAGTAATCTTTCTGTAATATCCGCGGGTATGTCCACCGAGGGTAAAACTCTGTCTAACCGTTCTCCAGGTATCTCGCCGGCGTGTCCGCCAAGAGATTACCTAGTAGTTTCTTATTATTGTACCCGCAGGTGTGTCCACGGAGGGTAAAAACTCTGTCTTACTGTTCTTCAGGTATCTTGCCGGCGTGTCCGCCAAGAGATCACCTAGTAGTCTTACCGTAGTCCATGCAGGTGTGTCCACCGAAGGTAAAAGTCTGTCTTACTACTACTACTACAAAGACCACGATTATATAAAATGTTTGGATACATGGAAAAATTTAATAATTAACGAACCACTTTTACAGTACCCGGACTATACAAAAGAATTTAATCTAACAGGCGATGAAAGAAAATTAGCAATCGGTGCCACGTTGTCACAAAACCGCATTGGCAATGACCCTCTAGTTACGATAGCAGAACCCTGAACAGTTCTGAGATAAACTACTCTACTATTGAGAAAGAATTTCTAACCATAATCTAGGCAACTCAATATTTCATACCCTATCCTTTCGGATGCAAATTTAAAATTTATACAGGTCATTGACCACTTCAATGGCTATTTCCATTAAAGCAATGTAGTCAAAAACTAATCAGTTGGCGGTTAAAACATGACGAATTTAATTTTGATATAATTTACAAAAAAGGAAAATTAAGCACAAATGCCGATTGCTTAAAGCCACATCCCGTATGAACATGACATTCAAAGTAACATATTAAAACACACTTAAGATAATTTATCCCAGTTAACACAATATCAAAATTACTTAACTAATAAAAAAGTTACCAATATTAACAACAATAACCCTATAGAAATAGATGGAATCTTATTTGACACCCTCTCCAATAATAGCATTGCACATTGTTTCAGCAAATATTTGAAAACGTCATCAGGTATCGCAAAAAAATTGAATTCAACTAAAAACTCAAAATCCGGAACTTAATAATGATTTCTTTCAAACAATTAATGAAAGCTTTAAATTATACCTAATAACAAACTACCGGTATTTTGAAAAACTTAGCAACCCAGACATATTCTATTGCTTATTAAATTTAAAATATTTTTGTATAAAAAATAGCATCAATAACTTGAGTATCCCAAAATTAGCCTGTGGAAAAGTATGATCTGATGGTAAATCCATGTAAAAATACATTTTTGAAAATAATGAAATACAAATTACGGGCTTTGAAACAAATAATAACAAAATATAACTCAATATAAATGAGACAGACAACGTGGATGCATTTTTCAAATACATGGAAGACTTTAACAAATAACTTGGCCCAAAAAATAATAATCCCGACGATAATCAATCAACTAAAGTCGAAGTAGATAAAACTATTAAATACTTAGACGATGACCCAACCAATTCTCACTAGACTATATAAAAGCAAACAACGAATAGCAATACAATTTTCTAAAAATAAATACTAGCAAGAAAAAATCAAATTTATCAAAGAGCTTATAGTTCCAAAATTAAAATATTATCTTTATTTCGAAAATGTAAGCAAAAAACATCTAAAAAATAATACAGAAATAAAAATAATTAATTGAACAAAATGTCTCTGATGAAGACGAAAAACACAAATAATAAAAAATTTCCATGAAAAAAAAAAACAAACCACAGAGGTATTGATGATACAGAAACACATATAAAGCAACATTATTACTGGCCAACACAACGTAAATCAATCCAAACTTATATTACTAATTGCGCAATTAGCCAAATTACTAAATATGACCGAAGACCCCCCAATTTAAAGTTAAATGTTTCATAAACAGCAACTAAGCCATTGACAGTATTACATTAGAAAAAGATAAATTTCTCAGAATAGTACATACTTTCGCAAAATATGAACAAGCATATGTACTTAATTAAAAGAGACCTTATCGACGGATTAGGAAAAATATTCAAATTTATAACAGGTAATTTAAACGCAGAAGATGGCGAACGGTATAATAAAATTCTTGGACACTTACAAGATAACGAACATCAATTAGAAAAATAATTTAAACTAGCCTACTTCGTAAACCACCAAATTATAAACAATTTTAAAGATACAGTACGAGATGTACAGCATAACGAATTAGTTTTAAAATGCCGAATCCTACAACCTAATGAAATGGCCAAATAAAATATAGAATAAGTAGATATATTATTAGCAAAAGACTTATGCTATCAATTAAAAACATTCTATAACACTATCTTGAATATTTTACAGGATATCAAAAATACTATAACATTTTGCAAGTTAAGAACTTGGCAACCCAGCATCATAAACCATGACGAACTATAAGTAGAACAACCGAAAATATCATTTCATTATAAAAATCAGTTACCTTACGAACCAAATCGCGAAAACATATTAGAATACGAATCACTGTTAATCGTGCAGCGGGCGCGCTGGAGCATTGAGTGCAGCAAGTTTTAAAATAATTGCGAAAAATTGTTATTTGGAGAAGGGGATGATTAGTCACTCAATCTAATACTTCATTGGATCTTGGGTCACTAGAGTGTTACAAGTGTTTTTGGTTTATAACAGTGGTAGTGTTGCACATGGGACGACTTATAGAAGGCTGCTAATTAAGTGTACGGAGTGCGCCGCGCGCCTGCTCTTGTAAGTATATTTTTATTCAGTTTTATTTTGTTGATTTTGATATTATTATATTTCCAAGTATATTGGTTTCAGTTTTTAACTCTCATCAATAAATTTGGAGGCAGACAGATTGTATTTCAGGAATGTATTCGTACGTATGATCATATTTATTTACTAAATATTTATTTTGTTTATCTTTGAAAAACTTTTATAGGACAAGAGAATAACACACTGAACTGTTCAAAATACTACATGAAGATGATTCAGCTAATCAGCAGCTCAGTGAACCCAATGTTGGTGATATTTCTGAAGAGGATGTTAAAGTAATAGCTCACAGTGATCATTATACCGATTCGTATTAAGAGCTTGCTATAAAGGACACTATAGTAAGTGATACAAGCGAATCTTGGGAAGATGTTTCTGTGTCGCCCTACTTTGGTAAAAAAAAAGTGTTGCAAATTTGAAGGATACCACTTTTCTACAAAATCACGAATCAATCGAAGGAAAATCGCGAAGACTCTTCCTGGACCAAAGGCAGTAGTCCGAGGTCTTACAACCGAAATAGCTGCATTCGATAAAATGATTGGTACTTGCATTATTGATAATATTGTTGAGATGACTTATATATTTATTTATTCCAAAAAAGACACTGTTCGATATCAGCGGGAAAGACATGCGAAACATACTACAAGAAGCGACATAATGGGGTTGCTCGGTACCAAGAAAGTGAATCATACAAATGTGTTAGAACTCTGGATAACGGATGGAACAGGCATAGATTTGATAAGAGCAGTGATGAGTTACAAGAGATTTTTATTTCTGTTGCGTTGTATTTGTTTCGAGAATCGCAACACTAGATCGGAAAGGCGAGAGTGTGAGAAACTAGCAGCTATACGGGAGACATTAGATGCATTCGTCACTAACTGCAATAATAATTATTCTCTTGGTGAGTTTGTCACAATTGACGAAAAGTTGGAGGGATTTCGTGGAAGGTATGGATTCATTCAATACATTCCTAGTAAGCCTGCCAAGTATGGCATCAAATATTTTGTTTTGTGTGATGCAAAGACATATTACACGAACAATCTAGAAGTATTCTGCGAGCGACAACCAGAAGGACCCTATAAAAAAGATAATACGCCATTTGAGATTGTAAAAAGACTAGTCAGCCACATCAAGGGTAGTAATAAAAATTTAACTACGGACAATTGGTACAATATTTTCCCTTTAGCAATGTCTCTATTGAAAGATAAGATTACACGTATACGCACACTCAGAAAAAATAAACGAGAATTACCTAGTGAATTTTTACCGCAAAAGAATCACGTCGTAAATTCCTCAGTTTTTGGTTATCAAAAGGATATAATATTGGTCTCCTATGTACCTAAGAAAAATAAATACTTATATCAACAATGCATGACTCAGGGAAAATAGACGAAACGACAAAAAACCAAATATAATATTAGACTATAATGTTACCAAAGGTGTCGATACTGTTGTTCAACTATGTGGCACGTATTCAGTGAAAACAAATTCAAGAAGATGGCCCTTGACAGTGTTTTTTCAATCTTGGACATTGCAGGTATCAATGCCGAGGTTTTGTTTTTTTCTAACAAGGAAGACATGAAGTTTCCTTGAAGGATATTTTTTAAAAATTTGGCACTGAGTCTTATGAGGCACCATCTAACAGAACACGCAAAAATAATAACACTCCCGCAAGATCTCCGAGTTATTTTGGGAAAATACAGGGAAATAGAAGAACCCAGAGATATGGAGCCTGCAAGAAAAAAGAAAGGTAGGTTTTTAACTTGCGGACGAGCAATAAAATATAAACACTACAATTAGCTGTCATATCTAAAGAAAATTTGTTTGCAATTCACACGCAATCACCAAAATTTCATGTGAAATTTGTGAAACCGTGCAATCGGAGAATGAATAAAATTGTATTTTTGAAACTATTTCTTTATTAATTATAATATGTATTCTCTTCTATAAATATAATTTCATATGTGTTAATAAACATGATTTGTCACTAAAGACACATAAAATCTATTCCTTTCGTTACACTTAGTGCGCCACGTGCCTGCTCCCGTAATTTAGAGAAGCGCGCCCGCTTCAGGTTTAAAAGTAAAATGCAAATTTGATTACTTATTTGATAGGGACCGCCCTATCAAAAAGCAGAAATTGTAACAATAATGCCCGATGTCAGATACTTCTTAAAATCAAAAGATAATGAAATTTAGCCACTGAGCGACATTTGTACTCGAGGCAACGTAATTCAATGTCCGCATCAATTCTACACTCTCCATATAAGAACTTAAGAAGAAAAAATATTACTTGAAGAAAATTCAAGACAATGTCAATCTACAAAGTTAAATATCAATAAAAACCTCGTAGAAGTGAAATTAACCAATATGAAGGAGTGTTTCCCACAGAAGAGAACATTATCATAAAATGTTCCCAAGGAGCCGATCTTAAATCATTGGCCGAAGTATATTTAATAAACGATAATAATTGTGACATTTACATTAAAAAGCAAAAACTAACGCATCAAACTAAAACATATGGCAAACCTATATTGCTACTGGAACTACGATTCAAATTAAAAAGCAATAAAATTTCCAACTTAACAATAAATCTAAAAACATTGAAATTAAATGCAATCATAATTAATTCATCTACGGTAATTATAGAAGAAGTAGACATTAACGTTCAATAATACTATAAATTACAATTTTAATTGCTGGTTTATATCTGCTAATCAAAAATTTAACCAGGAAAAAAAAATTCAAATGAAAAACTATATTGGAAAACGTCGAAGCCATCGAGCTACCAGTCGGAGAAGGGATGCATCAACTAACAGGCAGATTCAGCGAGATTCTAAGCAGATCATATAACATAATCTAACATAAATAGTTTCAGCATTGTATAACTTAGTTATTCAGAATTAAATTGCATTAAAAAAAAATTTTCAAGATACTTTTCGGTTGTTCATAAAGTTAACCCCTAATTCATTATTTGAATATATATATATATATATATATATATATATATATATATATATATATAAATATATATATATATTTATATATATATATATATATATATATATATATATATATACTTACTTCATTATATTGATTTTTGGTTAGCCGGAACCTAACTTACGACGTGGTTCCGGGGTTATTACTTTTGGCAAACGTGCCCATCAATTTTAACAGTTTTTCAACAGTGGTTCTGCTTTATTTATTCAACTCCACATTTTTGAGTTGTCTGGCATACTCAGAGCCGTATTAGTGTGTATTCGCTGGTTCTTCAATTTTGGCAATTTACTATTAAACGTAACTCTGTTTATCACTTTACCCTTTAGTAATTGTTGTCAATTCAATTGTAGACTCAATTATTCCTTTTTTGTGTAGCTTAACAGTTCAGTTTATTTTATGTTCAAATTTCGTTAATAACGTGGCTTTAAATTCCTGAGCATCTCTACCTCGTACATAATACTTTCCACTTGGTTTAAGTCATTTGGTTCCGACGTTATTACTTACGTAACGTACGTGATGTCATAACCTCGGTACGGGGACCGTTTGAGAAGATTTTATCACAAAAACTACCAATTGGTGACAGCAGACCCATAGCACCAGACAGCACCAGAGTTGATCGCAGCCACCAACATCTCTTTGCCGCCTCCAGGACGTCCGGGAACACCGGGCTGGCGCCCTAAAATAAATACACATCTGGACGGTTGATGAGTATAGCCACGATCATCTAACTTTGCCATTACTCCATTTACTTTCTATTTGCTTATTTTCTTTGTAACCCTAATACTGAACATTTAGCTTGTAATGGCGCCAAAAGCCCAGTTAAGTGCTATCTTTTTTTTTGTAATAAATTGTCATTGTTACGAATATTGAATTTAATTCACCTAGCTGCTGCAGCTCTTATCCCCACTCCCGACGCCGGTCTACGAGCCAGTCGAACATTTCATTCTGCCGGCTTCTCGCTCGCGAAAGTCGTTACTATATATATATATATATATATATATATATATATATATATATATATATATATATATATATATATATATATATATATATATATATTTATATATATATATATATATTTATATATATATATATATATATATATATATATATATATATATATATATACATATATATATATATATATATATATATATATATATATAAATAAATATATATATATATTTATATATATATATATATATATATATATATATATATATATATATATATTTATAAATATATATTTTCTCAAATTTTGATTTATTATAAAGTACTGCTGAAATTATTTCACAAAATTTGCCTAAATATTTCGACTCTAAGGTAGTGTGAACCCTAATTCATTATTTGAGAATATATATATATATATATATATATATATATATATATATATATATATATATATATGTATATATATATATACATATATATATATATATATATATATATATATATATATATATATATTCTCAAATAATGAATTAGGGTTTATGGTACCCTAGAGTCGAAATATTTAGGCAAATATTATGAAATTTTTTCAGCAGTACTTTACAATAAATCAAAATTTGAGAAAATAGGCCTTTATTTTATGCATATTGAGCAATATATATAAATATTTAACGGGCCCTGAGATCCAAGATGGCGGCTTTCCAGCATTTTCCCAGAGACGCCTCTTTTTTTCAGTTCTTTGCGGCCGCACGAATATCACTTACATGTTTATGATAAGAATAACGACAAACCAAATTTTGATTTAGAATACAAGCAGGTAGAGAGGTACGAAGAATTTCTTTCTTATATTGCTTATTGCAAAAAGGGCATGCATTTAAAATAAACTGTTGCAAATCGCTAAAAATCATCCAAAAAATGCTAATAACAATTGATACATGTAATATTAAAAAAGATCATTCGTTCTAACGTAAAGAAAGTGATTTTGTTTATACATTTAAAATTTTAGGTTAATCGGTATTTGTCCGAGTTATGGGTCCAGCCAACATGAAAAATGTTGATTCGAGGAAAACGCGTTTATGGTTTTACGTAGTAAGGCTGTAGCGTTATTGCGCTCGCATTGAACAGCGGGATGATTCAATTTTTATTGGAATTTCAGGACCTTTTACTGTTTTCCGGGGCATAAACGTTTACATAATATTATAAACTAACTAAAGAAAAGTTAAAACAAAAAAACAATACATGCAAATCTTGATATCTCTATGTTAACCTAACTCCTTAATAATATTTTTACAGCTAAGAAATACAATGGAAAACCTGACGTGTGCAACCGTTAAAGGATCTGCAGTTGACATGTATTTTCGTAGACAAGTAGAGCTCTCCAATATGTATCGAACAATGGAAGCTAACAACTATAATACTGCGGAAGATGCAATTTTGGATGTAAAGAACGGGTATCAATCAAAAATCTCCAATTTTTATGTCGTAAACCCATTCTTTTTTTTTTTTAGAAAACTAATGGCGTTCATATGGGATAGTTCGCGGTTAGAATTTGAAGCTGCACAAGATTGCGAATTAGTAACAGCTGGAGAATTATTTGGCCGATCTGGTTATGGAATTGGACTGCAAAAAGGATCTCCTTGGGCAGATGCTGTTACACTTGCGATTCTTGATTTTCATGAAAGTAAGTTCCATAACTCATATTTTTACTACAGGGAGCATAATAAACTCCAATGCACCAAATCAGTTGAATATTCAATCGCTTTATAACAAATAGAAGTACCAAATTACCATCTGCGGTATATTAATGTCTCGATTATGGGCTATTTAAATTCTCAATATATACAATATGTATATGGAGACGGAAATGAATGAAAGTTGATGTATGACGTTATTATGTGTAGGAAATTTATTAGGGTGGGCGAAGAGCAATTGAAGGCATCAGCAATGCTATTTGCTTGAATACTACACAGAATGAATGTTGGCAATTAATGTTTAGTGAGTTAGATGGATATATATATATATATATATATATATATATATATATATATATATATATATATATATATGTATATATGTGTGTGTGTATATATATATATATATATATATATATATATATATATATATATATTTATTTATATATATATCGTCGTTATTTCTCGTAATATAACTCTGTCTTGGATTCATCCGACCGGATTTGTAGCACTATCGATGTGAGAGCTTCTGTTATTTTGCAGCCTGACTCCGTAGTTAATTCCCGTAGTATAACCATGCCTTGGTTCTGTCCGGCCGGAGTTGTAACTTGTAGAAGTCAAAGGCGTGCATAAGTTATATCACCGATAGGGTAAAATTTCGTAGAACTGTAAATAACAAGTCGTTTGGTCGCCCAGCGGTATCTGTCTCTAATAATTAGAAATAAAGAAAGTAAACCAATGAACTGAGTGTATGTAATGTCCACTATAGCTATCCGGATGACTGGCGAACAAATTTATTTCAGCGCCAACTAAGTGATGCCTGCGACAAAAGGGGCATCACAATATATATATATATATATATATATATATATATATATATATATATATATATATATATAAATATATATATTTATAAATATATAAATATATATGTATGTATATATATATATATATATATATATTTATATATATATATATAAATATATATATATATATATATATATATATATATATATATATATATATATATATATATAAATTTTTATATATACAGTGATCTCCGGATATAACGAATGAATATCTTGCATTCAACATGGGTTGCTATATCCGAGGTTCTCTGTAAATGACAAGGTGCCAAAGATTATATTTATATAGGATATCATTAGTCTTTTTCTGAAAGGTTCGTGCATTAGAAGCCGGAGTGAACGGACGTTTTTACGTGAGCTCTTAGGGTATACATTTAACTGTCAACAAATAAATTTCCTGTTCGAGCAGTGGTTTATTCTCGTTCGTTTGTGTTTGTTTTTATATTTATGTTGTTAGTTTGATCGATTTTCGTCTGATTCCTTACGGATATTTGCTAATATATCCTCCGTTTTACTTGACCTTGCATAAAAGCAGAGGGTGATGAACCAGTTGACGCTGGAACAATCTACCCAGATTTTGGTTATTAAAATAAAAGAGAGGATTTGATTCTTTCAAGCTTAGCCCATTTTCAATCAATAATCAAATGTATAGTTTGGTTGGCGAGGTGCAATTTTTAAATAAGATTAAAGATGGTTTTTTGGTAGAATAAAGTTCTGCTAAGCAAGCAACTCGGTTGCTGCAAACAAAAGTTTCTGATATTCCTGTAGAGGTGTCCCCTCACACGATTTTAAATACCATCAAGGGAGTGATAACTTGTCGATATTTATTAAATTGCACAATTGATGAGCTTGGCTCAGAGCCTAAAGCACAAGGAGTTTCTGAGGTCTGGTAGATTACCCTCAAGGTCAATGTCGTTTTGGAAGTCCTTGCTTCCATTATTGCTTCTTACTCGTTGAATAAGTTGCCAGCTTAAATCCGGGTAGCAATGTATAGTCCCATCCCGACGCGATGCTTCAATTGCCAAAAGTTTGTTCATTCTTCAAAAACATGCAGGGAATAAAAAATTTGAATATGTAAAAAAGCGCCCCACAAAGAACAGCGCTGTACCGATCCGGTTAACTAACAAGGAAACATCTCGAGGTGTGCCTCACCAATTTAAATGAAACTGTAGTATGTTGTAGTTTGTGAAAATAAAATCGATACGTAATTTTTTTTGCGGTCCGTCTTAACTTTTTAGGTTTAAAAAAATTTATCTCCTGGTTAGCTCTGACGCTCACACAAGCTTGTGTTGTGACGTTTCACATTGTGGCTCCGCGGCGGATGGAGAAACCAAGAGATAAATATTTATATTTGTTCATGTAAAGTACCACATATCTACGGGAGAAAATCAGATTAATGAATGTTTACAAGATAACTTCCCATATTCAAATGCTCCAGGGCAATGGTCAGGTCCTAACTGCCAGAATTGATATTTGTGATAATTTAGCAAACCAGTTTGAGTCCGTTAGTCATTCGGATAGATACTCACTCCATTTTCTGCTCTCAAAGGCGGCTGAAGAAGTTCTTTTACACCTTGAGTGTAATAAATCTGAGAGTCGTAATTCATTATATAATCCTGCTGAATTTGAACTGAGTGACACAGCCAAAAATTCTGTTGGGTATGATAATATTGCGCTCTAAATATATCGCCATTTACCCATTCTGTTTAAAGATAAAAAAGTGGAATTCCTCAACCAGCTTTGGGTTGCAATTGTCGATTCTGACATCTGGTGCTAAGCGATAACTGTGCCGATACAGAGAAAGGGCAAAGAAGTGTTTTCTGCTTCTAGTAACCGTCTAATATATTTAGCATGTCATCTGTCAAGGTTATATGAACGCATGATCAATTATAGACTCAGCTGGTGACTAGAAACCCACAATTTCATTAATCAACATTAATGTGGATCTCTTCAGTTCCACTACACTACTGACAAGCATGTGTATCTGACAAATGCTATTCAATCTAGCTGCTTAAATAGCTACCATCTGGTGCAATGTATTCTGATCTAGAGATAGCTTTTGACATGACCAGGAGATACAGAACTCTACGAAAATAGCACAACTGGGATCTACGAGGCCTGCTGCATCAATTAATAGAAAACTTTCTTTCGAACCTTTCTTTTAGAGTTCATGTTGGGCAAACTTTCTCTTCTTTACGACCGCTGCTGAACAGAATTCCCCAAGGCTCTTTCATAGTAGCATAGGCGTGACTTAAATATAAGCGCCCTTGGCAAATACATAGGTTGGAGCCCATTTGGTTTGCAAAAATTATTATATTTATATTAACATTTATTATATTATATTAAAAAATACAAATATATCTTCTTAACACTTTTAACTTGCTTATACATATTATAAGTAAGTATTGTAATCATAAAAGTTTTCGATCTCGAGATTTTAACAGATATATACGTTAAGAGCTTGCCGGAATTGTTTCCGACTATTTTTGGAATGATGTCGGTCTGTTTGTGTGTGTGGATGTAAACTATCTACAGCCCAAACGGCTAAAGTGCATCCACCATCATGTCCTGGTCCTCTGCCAGGTCCACCTATGATAGCAAGCGTCTATGAGACATCTTCTTACAAGCTTAATCCAGGATAGGTCCAATCTTGGAATCACCAAGCAATCCTAATTAGGTAAGCAGCACCAAGTAAATCCAACCCTGATCCACTGCCAGGTCCACCCATACTTGGACTCATTCTCCTCAGGGCCTATTCTGGTAAAATCCAGGTTCACCCATGTTATAGAAACACCTGCACTCACGGTGCAAGTACTGAAATACAGGTCTTGTAATTGAAATGCATTCATATCCTGTATTGAATTAACTTCAATCTGAACTAATCTTGGAAGAAGTCGAGCATGCCCTGAATAACGGATATAACATTGAGGATAAGGATATCCGAAGGTACTTGAAATGGCAGTGAGAATACTCACTCGTTTGCAATACACAATCAACACACAGCATTTGTTTGACCAATAGCAACTGTGGTTTTTCGGCCCGCGTCATCCCCTCGTCTTCACTCCCACATCCACAATTTACCAACCCACGACCCTAGTGCACAGTCTAACGCATCAACGAAGATTTTTCTGCTTAAGAAAGATATAGTTCGACGTCTGTTCACAGTGAAGTTTTAGAACAAAGGACCGTTATAAGTTATTGCCTTATAAGTAGAATCATAACTTTCATTAAATTTAACATTTATTGCCTTAGTAATAGCAAATTTTCAATGATGCTATCACAATCTATTGCTTATGTTAACTCTAGCTCAATTGAAAGAAGTACGTTCTTGTCTTGATGTAGCTCTTAAGCAACTTTTGATTATTTTCAATTTGCTAAGACCTCTTTCACCTGCATCTAATGTTATTGGCATTGTAAGAAATAACCTAAAAGTTATTTCTATATTTGGGTAGGATAGCAGATAGTCTCTTAGTCACTCAAAAAGAATATGCAATAGGGCTGTTTTCAAAATAGTTATCAAAGACAAAAAAAAAAATAATAATATACGCTATTCATTATTTCGCACATAGTGGACAATACATACTTGTGGTCATACGATACGTCCTGATAGGGTGTGGCGATAGATAAAAATTAAATGCCTCTAAAACCATTCGGTGAAATAATATTTATTTACTAGATATAACTTTTGGGAAAACAAATAATAATCTTTTTATTTGTATTTTATTAAAGTTGTTAATTTTAAAATTAATACATAACTTAAAAATTATACTAACAAATGTAAGTTTGAATAATTTACAATATAACTTTAAAGACTCTGGTGCCCTTGGAATGTTGCTCCCTGGGTAACTGCCCAAATGCCTAGTTACGCCTCTGCATAAGGGTAACACTATTGTTGATTGCAATCAATGACATTGTGTCCAACCTGCCGAATACTGTTGACCAATTCTTTATGAAGATGACCTTACGATCTGCACTTCATCCAAATCTCTTGTTCACTGTCAGGAGATATTACAGCAGGCTGATGACTTAGTTTCTTCGGCTGCTCCGACAGTATAAATAAATTGTCATTATTGTTGAACTAAAGTTTCCATCATACTCAACATGTGAATAAATCATTTCAATAGTTCGTTTAATTAAAAGGGTGGTTCTGTATAAAGTGAAACAGATCGTTTAGTTTAAATAATAATACCAATTTTTTTTTTGTCTTCCCCGATTCCGTGTATTTAAATCTATTTTACGACAAAATTATCCTCTGTTCGCATTTGATCAAATAACATGTAAGGTCTTGCGAACTGACACTTCATTTTGGATTTAAGGTAAAAAGACGTTTACTATATGAAGTCGAGGCAAGTAACAATGGTTTTAAGTAACAGTTATTTATTGTATTATTCAACGCAAATATTCGAAAATACGCTGTCGCTAACATTTTTCCACATAGGGTTGGATTCGAAAAAAAGCCAAAGTTGACCGCCCGTGGTTCAAATATATATATATATATATATATATATATATATATATATATATATATAAATATTTTATATATATATACATATATATATATAAATATTTTATATATATATATATATATATATATATATATATATATATATATATATATATAAACATATATATCCACATAGGGTTGGATTCGAAAAAAAGCCAAAGTTGACCGCCCGTGGTTCATATATATATATATATATATATATATATATATATATATATATATATATATATATATATATATATATAAATATTTTATATATATATATACATATATATATATATATATATATATATATATAAATATTTTATATATATATATATATATATATATATATATATATATATAAATATATATAAACATATATATATATATATATATATATATATATATATATATATATATATATATATATATATATATATATATATATACATATATATATATATATATATATATATATTTATTTATTTATATACGTATATTTATATATATATATATATATAATCGATTTTTTGCGATTACAGCACCATCTATCGGGATTCGAAAAAAAAATTTCGAACAAAACCTGTTAATCTTTTATCGGGATATTTATATAGGATATTTATATATTTATTAGAATATTACAACAGAAAAAGAAAAATGAGAATTAATAATTTTTTTTTTATATTTATATAACTGACATCGTTGTTGTCATGAAAAGCAACCACGACCACGCTGTTTTAAAACATGCTGTGAGCGTTCTTCTCTCCAACACCTCTTCTTGCTTCAGCGTGTTCTTCCTCGTTCTATTTCTTACTGCAGTCCCAGTAGTCCAGTGAATTTAAGAAATGGTTCTTTTGCCAAAGGTTTTGTTAGCAAATCTGCTAGCATCCTATGAGTTGGGCAATATTGTACATCTATCACTCCCTTTTCCCGCAAATCTCTTTGATGATGATGACAAGTATCAATGTATTTGCTGCGCGCCCCGCATCTATCCAATTCTATGAGTCAAATACATCCTTGAGTGTCCTCCTAAATAAAAGTTGGTGTTGTTGCAGTAAAACGCATGTCTGCCATTAGTTCTCGCAGCCATAGTAACTCCATACTTCCATGCGACGCAGCGATGTATTCAACCTCCGTGGATGACATTGCCAATGATGTTTGTTTCCGGCTTGACCACACCACTGTGCTCTTTCCTATTAGAAAAACGTACCAGCTTGTAAATTATCTGTCCTTACTTTCTCCAGCCCAGTCAGAGTCAACGAAACATTCAAGTACTGAGTTCCCACTTGAACAAAGTCTTAAATTCTTGTCAATTGTTAACGCAAGATAGCGCATTATTCGCTTGACAACTTTTCAATCGCGTTCTGTTGGTGCTTCCACGCATCAGCTCAATAAACTTACTGCTACCGCAATAACCGGCCTAGACACCGTAGCAATATATAATAGCGATCCTGATATTCTTCTATAGTTTCGGGCTGTCGTCCGTCTCTGAGGCCAAGTAACCAATTTCCATCGGGGTGGCTTTCGGTTTTGCTTCAATTAGAGCATGATACAATAGCATCCTAGCAATTCTTCCTTTTTGATTAAGTAGAAATGATCCGTCTTCCTCGCGTTCAATTTGGATGCTAAGAAAATGACTCACATCTCCTAAATCTCTGATGGCTAAATAATGAGTTTGGTGCAGTACTTACATGCTTTGTTACCCCCGCTGATGCACCCGCTACCAACAGATCATCGACATATAACAAAACATGAGTGAAACCTTCCTTTTCCTTCCTGGAAAATAAACATGAATCGGCAATTCCGCGTTCAAATCTCAACTGATCCAGCGCCTCTGTAGCTTTTTTATTCCATTCTCGTGCCGATTGTTTCAGACCATAGTGTCTCTTTTGTAGCCTCAATACTATGTTTTCGTGTCCAGGCTGCTCGAAACCAGGTGGTTGTTCCATATAAATCTCTTCGTTGAGATCACCATTCAGATATGAGCTTTTCATGTCCATTTGTGTAAATTCTTCTGTGCTGCTATTACGAGTAGAACTCAACCGGTCTTGTTCTTGTTTCTCTAAATTATTATGTACATAATCATTTAAAATGTAGAGCACCGGAAGGTGGCGGTAACATACCTCTATTTCAATGAAAATTTTAAACCCAGCAACAAAAACGGACGAAAGTGGCATGCTGTAATGCTCCTATGCTATTTGCTTTATATTTTAAAATTAAAAAAGCAGACGTGTCTGCCACTGATCTTTCTTAAACACATTTTAATTAGTTTCCTAGAATTAAAATTTTTCTTAAATATTTAAATATTTTCTTAATTCTAACGATCTATCCAAAATTATATTATCGTATACGAAAATATATTAATACACTTATGCACAGATATCATGCATTAATTTTAAGGAAATTTGAAATTTTGATAATCATAACAAAAATATCGTCCGCTAAATATATCCGCAATTGTATACAAATCAAACAATGAGCTACAATATACAAACCATGCAATATAAGATCAGATCTCTTATCGAGACACAATGGAAACTGTCGTACTTGTATGAATTTAGTTAGTCGTGGCATAGCGTATGACATCTTTATAGTAGCCACCTTTAGTGCGGAGGTAGCTCTACAATATAAAGCGCTGCATTACGTTATACACAGATATACTTGTCTGTGGATCAGCGACAGACATGCCGTGGCGAGTAGGCAAATTACTGGCCGAGGTCAAGTATATAGACTTAACCTCCGCTACTAGATATAAGAACTATTGAATGTAATATTGAAAATAAGAAAATTTTTGTTGAAGCCGGTACCTTTTCTGAAAATACTTCTCAAAAAAAGGTTATGCGTAATATTATTATCTTTTATTTTCATTCTTACTAATTTTGCCATAAGTAATACCGTTTTTGAGAAAAAGTAGAAGACTGAAAAAGCACTCTTTTGATGGTAACCAGTACCCTTTGTGAAATATAGAATTTTATAAAAGCTATGCGAAATATTAATATCTTCTATTTTTAGCCTTAAAATTTTGCTGTAAAAACTTCCATTTTTGAGTTATAGCAGAAAATTCAAAAAACTAATAGAGTACACATGCACTTCCTGTTGGAATATTATTTTCAGAAATAGAAGTTCTACTTGCCTGGCACATTCAAATCTATAGTTTGATGTTTCATAACTGTATCTTTTACACACACACACAAACACACACACACACACACACAGACACACACAAACACACACACAAACACACACACACACACACACAGACGTTATCTCAAAAGTAATCAGGCTCAATTCAGGGAAGGTAAAAAGATATATATCCGATAAAATCTCGAGATCAAAATTTTTCATGATTACAATACATATTTATACTTCGTATAAGAAAGATAAAAATACTTTGAAATTAATAGTAATAGCAATAAAAAATACTTTTTATTTTAAAATCTGAGTAACAAATAAAATCTATAGTGATTTGCATTTTACATTTCAAAAAAGTGTTTTTGTGAAAACTTCTCAATTTTTATGTTCAGAGGTCGCTTTTTAATATTTCTGCAAAGTAATAATACAAAACATGTTTGCTTTCTATACTCTACAGTAATCTTTATTCAAAATATTCAAAAACCAAATATTTGAAGAATAACATTTTAGTCCTACTGTTGTTCAGTGCAGCGGAGTAACTTATTTAATTTCGAAACACTAGTAATATCCGATAAAAACCAAGTACAGTTTATAATACCCTGACGCATACAGTTCGCGGACGCTAGAGCTTGGCGAGAAATTAGTTTTGGTTTACTCTGGGGCTCAAAGGGAAGCCACGTAGTTGGGGTCACCGATTTGACAGAAATTTTGACAGATGGTAAGTGACGCAAATAAAAATAATACAAATTTGGCAGTTTTATGCACTTCGCACGAAAATTCGAGAAAAACGAGTTCTAAGTTTTCACATTTTGTTTTGTAGAAAAACAAATTGAGTTTGTTCTAAGCGGCGCCGTAGCGCAGTGGATAGCGAGCTGGCGTATGGGCACAGTGGTCCAAAAACAACACTTATGGCCTCACACTCAGATAATACATGAACACACACGTCGCTATCATACTCAGCTCTAACACACCTACACACTACCCTGCAAGTGGAAGTACACCGTCCATAATAGATATCTTCATAAATAAAAACGTCCAAAACATCACTCACCCCATTTCACTTCCCGAGCTTAACTCAGATCATAACCCCATCATATTTCACTTAAACAACCGCAACACCGAATACACTTCCAAAACCATCAAAGCATACAAACATACAAACTGGGCGTTCTTCCAAAAAACCCTCGACACGTTCATCCCCATAAACAACGAAATACACACAACACAAGACATAGACAGACAAATAGAGCGATTCACTCACGCTATAAATATAGCAAAACAAAAACACACGCAACAAATCAAAAAAAATCCTCACAAACTTACACTCCCACAACACAATTAATTAAACAACGCAATCACACCAGAAGACTATGGCAGAGGACACACATACACACATATAATACCCACTTAACTTCATTAAACACACAAATTAAACATCAAATAAAAACACACAAAAACACTACTTGGTCCCTTAAACTTGCCGCCCTCAATCCCAACGATAACTCCCTCTGGAAGCTAACTTGAACACTTAAAAAAGCGTACACCACAATACCAACACTCACACATAACAATAACATAGCTATCACAGACGAACAAAAAACGGTAATGATAGCTAAAACGTTTGAACAAATACACGTAACACACACCCCAAATACACCCACACAAGATAAAATCACACAAGACACACTACAATACTTAAATACCCCGCATCACACAGACGAAAAAACGATTACCAGACTCCTTACATTCCCATCCGAACTTACCAAAATAATCAAAACCCTACCTAACAAAACTTCAAATGAGAAGCTAGAAAGCGTGCACAATGCTGGAATTCGAGCAGTCACTGGTGCGATCAGCATTTCCCCAATAGCAAGCCTTCACTGTGACGCCGGTGTACCGCCACTTCACATACAGTACATGAAACTTGGTTTGCGGTACGTCTGCAAAGTGGTTTCGCTAACGCAGCATATAAACCATTCCATATATTTCAATAACCGAAATTTAAATCATCCTTATACTTATAGTTCACCTTCTCTTTATCCGCTTGCAATGAAACTCCCAAGGTTGTTAAATACCATCATTGACAACCAAGTGACTTTTTTATCGAGAATTTTTACCAACATCCTTCCATGGGCATCTCTATCCTTAACAACAAATCAAGAGCGTACCAACATGCCAAAAGATTCTACTCCTAACGCCATATACTTGATTGAATTCTTCATTCAATAGCAACAGTACACAGACTTTCGACACACATTAACTGATGGCTCCAAGACAGCCTCCGGTACAGGCTGCTCTTTTAAGACTGATGGCGTATCCAAGTCGTTCACACTGTCACCCATATGCTCAGTGTACACGGCTGAGCTATATGGTATTCTCTACTTGCTTCGGCACGGCCGTCAAGCTATCGATTAGCAACGTCACCTGCTCATCTGCACTGATTCCCTGAGTTCTATCGAAGGCATCGGTAGCACATTCTCCACAAATCCAACCGTTTTGGAAATCCGCAGAGAAATCGATAGGTTACGGGACCTAGATGTCGTACTCATGAGGATACCCGGACATGCTGAGATACCCGGGAATCACTGTGTCGACCGTGTTGCTCTTGGAGCAGATAACGGCAACTACGTTGTCCGTCATCATTTGCGTGCCTATGATGTGTTGAGGTCTGTAGCTGTGCGTTGTCATAAGCTATGGCAGGAGGAGTGGAATACATCTCTTAGTGAATTGCAACGTAAACAGGTTTCAGTGGAACGGTGGATAGCACCGCTCCGCCTAACAAGGTCTGAGCGAGTGGACATCTCTCGTATGAGAATAGGCCATAATTGTCTCACACACTTGCATTTATTACTAGGAGAACAACCACCGCTCTGTTCCACTTGTTACACTAGGCTTATACTCAAACAAATTTTCGAGCAGTGTCCTCGTTACAATTTTCACCGTCGCAATGCTGGTATTGAGTGTCCCATGCGTATTGTATTAAGCAATAATGCAACAAGCATTGTTAAAGAGCCCTCATTTCTCCGGGGGAAGTGAGCTGTTTTTGATAAGTAGGGGATACAGATTGGACAGGACGGCGTGGGTTTTGTATAATGCATGTTAAATGTGTTGGCCGTGTTTTATTGTTTTGTGTAGATGTATTACTAAATATTTGACGGTGTTTGTGGGTGTGATTTTGTGTGAGTGTATTTTTAGTGGGGTGAGGATTGTGTAGTTTTAGAATTTACGTGTGAAGACTATGGTATCGGTTTCGTTTGTGTTAATGTAAATTTTCAACTTTTGCCAGTATTGTTCTAAGATGTTTATGTGTATTTGTGTTTGTTTTGCAGCTATTTGTGCGTTGAAAGAGTGAGTGGGGATATCACTGATGTATAGGTTGAAAAGTTTGGGGCCAAGGCCGCTGTGTTGTAGGATTCCTGCTACTATGGGCTTAGGGGTTGAATGTGTGGAGTTAATTTTGGTTGAGAAGTATCGGTTTGAGAGGTATGAGAATATTAGTTTGGTTAATGTGGGAGGGAATTGGAAAGATATGAGTTTGACCATGAGCCCTACTGTCCAGACCGTATCGAAGGCTTTTTCTATGTCCAGTAGAGTTATGGCCGTGACTTTATGTTTGTTGAATTGAGTCGCGATATCGGTTGCTATTCTGCATACCTGGTGCACCGTGCAATGGCTAGCTCGAAAGCCAAACTGGTGGTCAGGTGTGAGATTTAGTCCTGTGTCGATATCGTTGACTCGGGAAAGGGTGATTTTTTCGGTGATCTTGGATAGAGTATTTAAAAGGCTGATGGGGCGGTAGCTCGTTGGTAGGTGGGGATCTTTGCTCGGTTTCAGGATTGGGAGGACTGTAGCAGTTTTCCAGGCAGCTGGGAAATGGTGCAGTTTGATGATGGCGTTAATTATGTAATGGAGTTGGATAATGGATTTCCTTGACAGGTTTTTAAGGATAAGGTTTTCTATTAGGTCTGGGCCGGGTGTTTTTCGGTTAGGTAGGGTTTTGATTATTTTGGTAAGTTCGGATGGGAATGTAAGGAGTCTGGTAATCGTTTTTTCGTCTGTGTGATGCGGGGTATTTAAGTATTGTAGTGTGTCTTGTGTGATTTTATCTTGTGTGGGTGTATTTGGGGTGTGTGTTACGTGTATTTGTTCAAACGTTTTAGCTATCATTACCGTTTTTTGTTCGTCTGTGATAGCTATGTTATTGTTATGTGTGAGTGTTGGTATTGTGGTGTACGCTTTTTTAAGTGTTCAAGTTAGCTTCCAGAGGGAGTTATCGTTGGGATTGAGGGCGGCAAGTTTAAGGGACCAAGTAGTGTTTTTGTGTGTTTTTATTTGATGTTTAATTTGTGTGTTTAATGAAGTTAAGTGGGTATTATATGTGTGTATGTGTGTCCTCTGCCATAGTCTTCTGGTGTGATTGCGTTGTTTAATTAATTGTGTTGTGGGAGTGTAAGTTTGTGAGGATTTTTTTTGATTTGTTGCGTGTGTTTTTGTTTTGCTATATTTATAGCGTGAGTGAATCGCTCTATTTGTCTGTCTATGTCTTGTGTTGTGTGTATTTCGTTGTTTATGGGGATGAACGTGTCGAGGGTTTTTTGGAAGAACGCCCAGTTTGTATGTTTGTATGCTTTGATGGTTTTGGAAGTGTATTCGGTGTTGCGGTTGTTTAAGTGAAATATGATGGGGTTATGATCTGAGTTAAGCTCGGGAAGTGAAATGGGGTGAGTGATGTTTTGGACGTTTTTATTTATGAAGATATCTATTATGGACGGTGTACTTCCACTTGCAGGGTAGTGTGTAGGTGTGTTAGAGCTGAGTATGATAGCGACGTGTGTGTTCATGTATTATCTGAGTGTGAGGCCATAAGTGTTGTTTTTGGACCACTGTGCCCATACGCCAGCTCGCTATCCACTGCGCTACGGCGCCGCTTAGAACAAACTCAATTTGTTTTTCTACAAAACAAAATGTGAAAACTTAGAACTCGTTTTTCTCGAATTTTCGTGCGAAGTGCATAAAACTGCCAAATTTGTATTATTTTTATTTGCGTCACTTACCATCTGTCAAAATTTCTGTCAAATCGGTGACCCCAACTACGTGGCTTCCCTTTGAGCCCCAGAGTAAACCAAAACTAATTTCTCGCCAAGCTCTAGCGTCCGCGAACTGTATGCGTCAGGGTATTATAAACTGTACTTGGTTTTTATCGGATATTACTAGTGTTTCGAAATTAAATAAGTTACTCCGCTGCACTGAACAACAGTAGGACTAAAATGTTATTCTTCAAATATTTGGTTTTTGAATATTTTGAATAAAGATTACTGTAGAGTATAGAAAGCAAACATGTTTTGTATTATTACTTTGCAGAAATATTAAAAAGCGACCTCTGAACATAAAAATTGAGAAGTTTTCACAAAAACACTTTTTTGAAATGTAAAATGCAAATCACTATAGATTTTATTTGTTACTCAGATTTTAAAATAAAAAGTATTTTTTATTGCTATTACTATTAATTTCAAAGTATTTTTATCTTTCTTATACGAAGTATAAATATGTATTGTAATCATGAAAAATTTTGATCTCGAGATTTTATCGGATATATATCTTTTTACCTTCCCTGAATTGAGCCTGATTACTTTTGAGATAACGTCTGTGTGTGTGTGTGTGTGTGTTTGTGTGTGTGTTTGTGTGTGTCTGTGTGTGTGTGTGTGTGTGTTTGTGTGTGTGTGTAAAAGATACAGTTATGAAACATCAAACTATAGATTTGAATGTGCCAGGCAAGTAGAACTTCTATTTCTGAAAATAATATTCCAACAGGAAGTGCATGTGTACTCTATTAGTTTTTTGAATTTTCTGCTATAACTCAAAAATGGAAGTTTTTACAGCAAAATTTTAAGGCTAAAAATAGAAGATATTAATATTTCGCATAGCTTTTATAAAATTCTATATTTCACAAAGGGTACTGGTTACCATCAAAAGAGTGCTTTTTCAGTCTTCTACTTTTTCTCAAAAACGGTATTACTTATGGCAAAATTAGTAAGAATGAAAATAAAAGATAATAATATTACGCATAACCTTTTTTTGAGAAGTATTTTCAGAAAAGGTACCGGCTTCAACAAAAATTTTCTTATTTTCAATATTACATTCAATAGTTCTTATATCTAGTAGCGGAGGTTAAGTCTATATACTTGACCTCGGCCAGTAATTTGCCTACTCGCCACGGCATGTCTGTCGCTGATCCACAGACAAGTATATCTGTGTATAACGTAATGCAGCGCTTTATATTGTAGAGCTACCTCCGCACTAAAGGTGGCTACTATAAAGATGTCATACGCTATGCCACGACTAACTAAATTCATACAAGTACGACAGTTTCCATTGTGTCTCGATAAGAGATCTGATCTTATATTGCATGGTTTGTATATTGTAGCTCATTGTTTGATTTGTATACAATTGCGGATATATTTAGCGGACGATATTTTTGTTATGATTATCAAAATTTCAAATTTCCTTAAAATTAATGCATGATATCTGTGCATAAGTGTATTAATATATTTTCGTATACGATAATATAATTTTGGATAGATCGTTAGAATTAAGAAAATATTTAAATATTTAAGAAAAATTTTAATTCTAGGAAACTAATTAAAATGTGTTTAAGAAAGATCAGTGGCAGACACGTCTGCTTTTTTAATTTTAAAATATAAAGCAAATAGCATAGGAGCATTACAGCATGCCACTTTCGTCCGTTTTTGTTGCTGGGTTTAAAATTTTCATTGAAATAGAGGTATGTTACCGCCACCTTCCGGTGCTCTACATTTTAAATGATTATGTACATAATAATTTAGAGAAACAAGAACAAGACCGGTTGAGTTCTACTCGTAATAGCAGCACAGAAGAATTTACACAAATGGACATGAAAAGCTCATATCTGAATGGTGATCTCAACGAAGAGATTTATATGGAACAACCACCTGGTTTCGAGCAACCTGGACACGAAAACATAGTATTGAGGCTACAAAAGAGACACTATGGTCTGAAACAATCGGCACGAGAATGGAATAAAAAAGCTACAGAGGCGCTGGATCAGTTGAGATTTGAACGCGGAATTGCCGATTCATGTTTATTTTCCAGGAAGGAAAAGGAAGGTTTCACTCATGTTTTGTTATATGTCGATGATCTGTTGGTAGCGGGTGCATCAGCGGGGGTAACAAAGCATGTAAGTACTGCACCAAACTCATTATTTAGCCATCAGAGATTTAGGAGATGTGAGTCATTTTCTTAGCATCCAAATTGAACGCGAGGAAGACGGATCATTTCTACTTAATCAAAAAGGAAGAATTGCTAGGATGCTATTGTATCATGCTCTAATTGAAGCAAAACCGAAAGCCACCCCGATGGAAATTGGTTACTTGGCCTCAGAGACGGACGACAGCCCGAAACTATAGAAGAATATCAGGATCGCTATTATATATTGCTACGGTGTCTAGGCCGGTTATTGCGGTAGCAGTAAGTTTATTGAGCTGATGCGTGGCAGCACCAACAGAACGCGATTGAAAAGTTGTCAAGCGAATAATGCGCTATCTTGCGTTAACAATTGACAAGAATTTAAGACTTTGTTCAAGTGGGAACTCAGTACTTGAATGTTTCGTTGACTCTGACTGGGCTGGAGAAAGTAAGGACAGATAATTTACAAGCTGGTACGTTTTTCTAATAGGAAAGAGCACAGTGGTGTGGTCAAGCCGGAAACAAACATCATTGGCAATGTCATCCACGGAGGTTGAATACATCGCTGCGTCGCATGGAAGTATGGAGTTACTATGGCTGCGAGAACTAATGGCAGACATGCGTTTTACTGCAACAACACCAACTATTATTTAGGAGGACACTCAAGGATGTATTTGACTCATAGAATTGGATAGATGCGGGGCGCGCAGCAAATACATTGATACTTGTCATCATCATCAAAGAGATTTGCGGGAAAAGGGAGTGATAGATGTACAATATTGCTGCTCGAATTCCAGCATTGTGCACGCTTTCTAGCTTCTTCAAATGAGAAGCATTAGCAGTGTAGACAATCGTTACACAGGAGTCTATCCTGTATAGGACCAGACTGACGTAGTGTCGCAGCAGAGTTTCCTTCTCGGCTCCCCATTTTGTGGAGGCATTACACTTGATTGCATTCAATGACATTCGGACCTGCGCAGAAACAGTATTGATTTGTCTCAGCAATAAACAAAGTCGGTCGAAAATTATGCCCATAAACTTCGCCTCATCCACTATCTGCACTGGTCTATCGTAAAGCGATACAACAAGGCAGTTGTGTGCTTAACGTAGTCGACAGAAGTCGATTGTACAGATTTTTTCGACAGAGACGCAAAAACCACGGTCGGATGCAGTCTTAGAAACTAAGTCAACAGCCTGACAGAAACCAAGAGACTGGGATGAATTGAAGTTCGTGAGGTCATCTACATACAGAAACTAATCAACAATATTTGGTAGGTTGGACACAATGTCGTTGATTGCAATCAAGAATAGATTTACACTAATGTAAGAGCCTTGGGGAATTACGCTTTGCAACGGTCGTAAAGAAGAGGAAATTTATCCAGGTCGAACTCTAAATGATCGGTTCGAAAGAAAGTTTGATACGAATTGAGGCCTTGTAGACCCCAGTTGTGCAATTTTTGTAGAATTCCGTATCTGCAGGTCATGTCAAAAGATTTCTCTAGATCAAAAAACATTGTAAACAGATGGTTGCGTTTTAAGATGCTAGTTTGTAAACCGTTCGTCAGATACACATGCAGGTCAGTAGTGGAGCGATGCTGGCGAGATCCACATTGATGTTGGTTGATGAGATTGTAGGATTCTAGAAACCAGCTGCGTCAATAATTGATCATGTGCTTATATAAAATAGACAGATGACATGTCAAAGATATTGGACGGTAGCTGGATTGATAAGACACATCTTTGCCCTTCTTGTGTATCGGCACTATAATCGCTACGCGCCAGATGCCAGGATAGACATTTTCAGCCCAAAGCCGGTTAAGAAATTCCACCATTCAAAGTTTAAATATGGTGGGTACATGACGATACATTGCGTAAGCAATATCATCATACCCAACAGAAGTATTGGCGGTGTGACTGAGTGCAGATTCAAATTCTGCTACTTGAAGCTAAGAGGAACCTCTTTAGTCGCTTTTGTGCGCAAAAAATGGAGCGAGTAGACATCCGAGTGACTATCATTGGGATATGGGATATTATCTTGTAACCGTTCATATACCTGATTTTCTTCCATAGCAAGGTTTGGTCGAAATCAGTACCAATAGAAGAAGCAAATCCACGCCAAGACTCAGTTTTAGACAGAAAAATTGAATGCCTGGTTGCGCACGGGCTTTTTTGAAAGTAATTTGGTTTAAAAGTGTCGAATTTCACCGGTACACTTTAAGTGCGTAAAGCATTAGCAACGTGTTCATTCCACCATGAAACAGAATTCTTTCTGAGACAACCAGAGGATTTCGGAATTGATAACGAAGCGGAATGCAGAATAGAATCGTTTAGATGTTGCTGCTCGATATTTAAATCTGGCGACGGCTCGGGAAAAATAAGTTAATTAGCGAAAGATTGCCAATCGACAAGATCAAATAACCATCTTCGTGCTGTTCTTTGTGCAACAGAGACAGTATTTGAAAGAAACGACACAAGAATGGGAAAATGGTCACTGTAATGGACATCGTCAACTACCTGCCACTGAAGATGGGCAACTAGAGTAGGGGTATAGAACGACAAGTCGATTGCCGAAAAACTTCTTGATCTCATGTTCATGAACGTGGCTGAGCCAGTGTTGAGAAGCGTGACATCATTGTTGTCCAAAGAGCTTTCGACAATTCGACCGCGAGCATCTGTGCTTACAGAACCCCAGAGTCAATTATGAGAATTAAAGTCTCTGACAAGGATGTAAGGAGTCGGAAGCTGACGTACTAAGTCTTCGAGATCATTTTAATTCCGGTTGCCATCTGGAAGGTAGACGTTGCAAATTGTGATCTTACGAGGAGAGAATACTCCCTGTAGCCAAGTCCTAATGTTGCAGTCTTGAAACGGGACAGAAGACTCTACTAAAATTGCTATGCCACCTTGGGCACGACCAATAAAATCAACGTCTTTGCGGAAGATGTTATATCCCCGCAAGTTAAAAGAATCATGATGTTTTAAGTGATTCTCTTGGATGCTTATTCCTCTGGGGTTATGTTCAGCCATTAAATGTTTAAGCTTAGCTAGGTGGCTGACGATTTCATTACAATTCCATTTGATGATAAATGAATTTCACATAAATAATGAATAGAAAATATAGAGAAGGAAAAAGTCAGAGCGGAACGGCTGACTTTTGAGTTAAACCCGAAAAGTGTTAAGTTTTCGCTCTCCTCGGTTTGCCTTTAAGACACCCACGCCTATCTTTGGGTTTTTGAGCATTTTAAACTGCCTCATTGTCAATCGACATAGCGCTTGACTCTGGGTCTGAGGGAGAAATATGTGTGTCCTGTCCTGATAGAACAGGAGCAGGAGTTGGCACAATAAATGACATAGATGTTTTAGGTGGTGTTTGTGGAGTACCTTGCAGAGCAGGTATGGGTACAGTTGGTTGTGTCGGCTATGCAGTGACACTGGTTGCTGTGCTGGCGTTCGATAAGGCTGCGCTTATAATGGGGCCCAAGTTTAACGAGATAGCTTCAATAATAATTTTTTTCAATTTCGGGTATAAGTATAGCAGCGTTGTCACTTACACAAGAAGTTGAGATTGCAGGTTTAGCTGCATTTACTTTGGCATAGCTCAACGTCGGAATAGCAAAGTTCTGTCGTATAAAAGCTCGTGCTTTGTGAACATTGCAGTTTTTAAGGGTTTTGTGTTTCACAATCGCATACCCTTCATTAAATTTTGGTTAGTGTCTCGATAAAGCGAGATGACTTTCCCCACTATTCACAAACTTTACCGGATCGATACAGCGCTGTTCTTCGTGTGGCTTTTTACCACAGTTACAGATTTTATTTGTCTTTGCATGACTTTAAAGTATGCTCAATTTTCTGACAACTAAAGCAGCGCATAGGATTGGGTGTGTATGGCCTTACAGGCAAACTATACATGGATACACGTCTTTGGATGGCAATTGTATGGCGAAAATGATACCATAATGGACGCAGTGTCTTCAACTACGCCATTGATCCTGCGGGTAATATGCCGAACTTCCGAAACTCCTTGGGATTTTAATTCAGAACAGAGCTTATCAGTGGTACAATTCAACAGATCACGGCAAGTTATTACACCCTTTACAGTGTTGAGAGTTGAATGTGAGGCAACGACCGCAGGAAAATCAGACAACATGGTAATTTGAAGAAGCCGAGCGGCTTGTTTTGCAGATTTAGTTTCTACTAACAAACCTTCCATGATTTTTTTTAGCGACCTAACTTTACCAACGAGACTGTACATTTGTTTTGATATTTAAAACGGACTGACCTTGAAAAAGTCTGTACCAGAGAATATAAGACACGGAGAGGTTGCTCCCTCCGTCGAGCACCCCGGCTGCCAACGCGGACAATTAATTAAATTGAAAGAAAATAAAAAACCCACCTGATTATCAGAACATCTGCAGTCTCATGCACCGAACCTTCTTATACGCATATGGGTTAAACCACATCGTAGTTTCATTATTATTCTCATTTATAATATTTGTTCTGACTTTTGGATCACTTTAACGCTAAATATATATCTTTGAATTAATATGAAATGTAGAACTTCAAACTATTGAAGTCTGTATTGTTTTTTTTTGATAAACAATTGACAGGCGCAGATGATACGATATATGAAAAATGAAGAAAATTCAAGGGCCATTATCTTGTTTACGGAACCGTTTGAGAAAAAAAATTCAAATAAAAACAGTATAAAATGCTAATATCTATAATTTTTATTGTATCAAATTTTCTGTAACTGCAACCACTTTTGAGTAATTGCAGAAAATGCAAAAAATTAGTAGAGTAAACGGTCGGAATATTGCTTTCAAAAACAAGAATTTATCTTGCCGGGCATAAACAAAGCTTAAGTTTAAAATTTGATAATTTTCCCTTTAACCGTTTGGGCTGTAGAGTGCTCACACACACACACACACACACACACACACGCGAACACTCACACACAAACACACACACAGACACACGGACGTCATTCCAAAAATAGTTGGAATCGATTCAGGGAAGGTCAAAATGTATATTTCCGTTAACATCTCGAGAGTAAAAATGTAGCCAAAACTAGGAAAAAAGAACATTATGCAATCTATTTGAACTGAAACCAAACGAAATCAGTCGATAGACGTCCGCAACAACAACATACACAGCAAATTAAACACAAACGAACAAGAAAAGACCTAAGTTTCAACACGAATTTTATTTGTTTGCAAATAAAATGTATTCGCACAGAGCTCACGGCAAGGCGATTAATTTTCATCGCCACTCAAATGTTCAAAATAACGTGACAATATATATATATATATATATATATATATATATATATATATATATATTTATATATATATATATATAAATATATATATATATATATATATATATATATATATATATATATATATATAGGGTAAGGTTGCTCAAGTCGTACCCCTTTAGGGAAAAAGCGTATAAAACCTAGGATTTATCAAATAAATAAAAATAAAATGTGTTGTTCACTACCTGCACTAATATTGTAGTTATTTATTATAAAGAAAATAAAAAATCTATATTCTTTCACGTAAAATAAACTAAATCTTTAAAAAGTTACATCGGTACGACTAAAGAAACCGGTTTCCTAAGTCGTATCACCTATAGCCTAAGTCGTATCTAAGGTTTAAATAAACAAACAAATGAATGAAAATTTATTTTTTAATATTTAGTTTATTAGATTCATAATCAAACATCACATATATATATTTTTTTGTTCTTTTATCAACTCCAGCGCATAAATCGTGAGGACATAATTTTCATTTCAAGCAATTTATCATGCTTCTTCTCGATCTACTCCACCAATAAAGCAAAACCAATTACTTTTCCTCTTTTTAATTTTTAATATCATTCCTTTTTACTAATTACTGCATCTCTTTATTTGTCGCATTTTTTACATTTTCATTACAGTACGATATAGGAATCTCATAAGGGTACGACTTAAGACACGGCACAAGTTAACATTAAAAATAAACATAATCAAATATTGAATAAAATCAATACAATTTCGTTTTGAACAAACGATTATATATATTCTTCTGAATTTATATTAAATAAGAAATATAATTTTATCAATAATTAACTTGCAATATTATATATATATATATATATATATATATATATATATATATATATATATAAATATATTTATATATATATATATATATATATATATATATATATATATATTTATATATATATATATATATATATATTTATATATATATATATATATATATATATATATATATATATATATATACATATATATATATATATATATATATATATATATATATATATATATATATATATACATATATATATATATATATATATATATATATATATATATATATATATATATATTTATATATATATATATTTATATATTTATATATATTTTTTTTTATATATTATATATTTATATATAAAAAGTGATATAAATAAACATTCAACATATAAATTTAATTAAATTTAATGTAGGGAAAATTTCTTGATGGCTTTATTTTAATATGGGATTAATAATTACAAGTTCCAGAACTCTTTCTTTGCCATCCAAATTAGTGCGATTATTTTTATTTCTTATAATAAAAATATGAATTATTTGTAAACTTCTTATTCCATATTAAATTGGCCGCAACATTTCCGTGAATTCGAATTTATTAAAATTAGTGCGAATTGTTGTAACGCTTGGCATCGGCCTATTTGGAAATATTATGGCGAATAAATCTAGAACTTTGCGTAAACAATTTTTATGATATTAAATGTTTTTATAATAAGATTTTCTTAGTTAGAAAAAATTAAATTAATTTTAATAAAGGAATCACAAAATAAATAAATGACATGTTTCAAACGGCACAAATTCATTAGTCATTTGTTTTAATATTAAAGTACTATTCAATTGTAATTTTGAACATTCTCAAATCTAATTTCTGCAATTATTAAAGCATTCAAAATTAATTTTGTTTATTCATCTGAATGCAGAGTATTAAGCTCTACAAATTTCGCAATGAAAAGCTATTTTTACATGTTGAATTCTTATGTACACAGCCACCAACTCTAAAGGAAGCAAAAATAATTATGAAAAAAAAATAAAGTGCTTTGAAGTAAATTTATATTTAAACAATTTAACAACTATTTTAAAAATAACAATATTATATTATATGAATTTAAACAAATCCTAGAGCGTCAATCAATAATATAAAATAGTTTTGAGCCATTTTAAATGGAATAAATATGTCTACATGTCTACATTCAATACAATACTCCGTAACAACAGCTAAGGAGGTGTTGTTTAGTATACAATAATTGAAAGCAAATATTATATTGTATTCAATCTAAATTTTGTCACAAGAATACCAAATATTAGAATTTCTTGTTTCATACACAATATTGTAACTCATACAAGACATGTTTCGTAATTTATATATATATATATATATATATATATATATATATATATATATATATATATATATTTATATATATATATATATATATATATATATATATTTATATATATATATATATATATATATATATATATATTTATATATATATATATATATATATATATATATATATATATATATATATACATATATACATATATATATATATATATATATATATATATATATATATATATATATATATATGTATATATATATATATATATTTATATATTTATATATTTATATATTTATATATTTATATATATATATATATATATATATATATATATATATATATATATATATATATATACATATTAATATATATATATTTATATATATATATATATATAAATATATATATATATAAATATATATATATATATATATATATATATATATATATATATATATATATATTTATATATATATATATATATATATATATATATATATATATATATATATAAATATATATATACTTAAATCGTACCACTTTATATATATATATATATATATATATATATATATATATATATATATATATATAGGGTGAGGTTGCTCAAGTCGTACCAGTGCTTAAATCGTACCACTCGAGTTCTAAACGAACTGCTCAGACAACCGCGCATAAAACCTAACAGAAATATATATCTGAGTCAACCAAATGTTTTAAGTGTCATTTTCTGCTATAAAAGTGGTTTGTTGTAAATCCTTTCATCAAGTTAGTTTGTTTCATTTTTTTTTATAATTTTCTGCATATGTTTGTAAGTTAATATTGTAAGTTAATTATTGATAAAATTATGTTTCTTATTAAATATAAATTCAGAAGAATATATATAATAGATTGGTCGAAACGAAATTGTATTGATTTTATTCAATATTTGATTATGTTTATTTTTAATGTTATTTTGTGCCGTGTCTTAAGTCGTACCCATACGAGATTTCTATATTGTACTGTAATGAAAATGTAAAAAAAAATTTATATATATATATATATATATATATTT